>JAJJLU010000333.1:0-105055 GCA_023807065.1 Isotricha intestinalis
CCCAATCCCCAATCCCCAATCCCCAATCCCCATTATCATTAAATAATTTTTTTTTAACTTTTGAAGAATTTAAAAACTCATTTTTTTTCTTTATAAATATTTTACAAATATAATAACAATTATTTTATAAGTAATCATTATTCAGTAAATTTTAAATTTCATCTGATATATTAGTTAATACTGAAATTATTTTTTAAGATAATACTAAAATATTAATGGAGAAATTTATAATAAAAATAATATTATTTTTTTATTCACTTAAATGAAATTTACTTAATTTTTGATTTTGACATTTATGAAAAAATGATGATAATGTTAAATTGAAAAAATTAAGACAATTCTTGAGGAAAATCAAAGAAAAAGAATTAAGGAATTAGATGAAATATTATGAAATATTAACCTCTAATATTTTAAAAAGGAACAATATATTATTAGGGATGATAATTAATATGTTATTTTGAAAAGAAAAATGAATAAAATTTTCAAGTTTTTTGGTTAATGAATTTGAATATGAAAAGGAATTTTTTATTAAATTATAAAAAATATTTTAAAATTCTTTGAAAAAATGAACTCATTCTAAATTTCAAAAAAAAATAATAAAGAATTTCATTAATAGACTAGTTGATTTCAAAACCATTCCATTCAACAACAGTAAATCCTTTTCTTCCAAAAGTTTCAGTTTTTCAACATTAATAAAATGCTCTAATTTTTTATAATAGAAAGAAAGACTCTTAACATAGAATCAGGTTAAGGAATAACATTCATTTTGAAATTATTGAAAAATCCTTCTGATTAGAAAGAACATAAAGAAAATTTATTTCTTAATAAGTCAAGTAACGTATAAGTAATAAAATTATTAGAATCTTTATCATTTAGATCTAGAAGTTTTAATTTTTCTTCAAGGAAATTTTCAGCATTTTCACTTTTCCAATAAATCTTTTATTCGTGTTTTGAAAAGAATAAGATTCAGCTTCCCAAAATAAATAATGACAACTTTTATTTAATATTATAATTTCTCCAAGTAAATTTAAATCAAAAAAATAATAAATTTCTATATTATAAAAAGAAATAGATTTATATATAAATTAATTCTTAAATTTTTCCTAATGAATTATTTAAATATTTTTTTTCAAATGAAAGTAAATTTTAATTCAACAAATATTTTAAAATCAAAATTAAAAAAAGAATTATACATTCATCCATTATCCCAAGACAATAAAAACAGTGAAAAATATAAAAAGCAATTAAATAAATTATTCAATGATCCAAATCATTATTTTACAACAGTATTTAATGGTACTCAAATAATAGTAGGCAAAAAATTATCAAATATAACATATCATAATAGCATACCTTTAATTCAAACAAAATCTACTAAAAAAAATTTAATTTCAAGAAATCGAAGTTCTCAAATGGGTTTTATTAGATTAAATTCAAAATCATTTAGAATAAGTTCAAGACAAAGTCAAAATAATATTCCAAATTTAAAACAAAATCAAAAATATATTGATAATACTTCTCTTAAACATTTATTTGAAAATTACAAAAGAATAGAATTAAAAAATAAAAAGAAAAAAATTACGATTAATTCACAGAATTTAATTCAAAAAGAAATATCTCAAATTTTTAATCTTCAAAAAAAAACATTAAATAAGTTATTAAGTGAAGATAATAATAAAAATAAAATAATCTCTAAAATTTTAAAAAAGACAAAAAGGCCTAAGAAAGATATATTAATGGAAAGAGTAGATTCTTTTAGAATAAAAAAAGAATTTTTAAATCAAATACAAGATGAAAATAATAAAATATCTCAAAAGCCAATTTTAAGTTGGAATACTTCATTAAGATATTCTAAAGGTTCAGATAATAATTATTTTATTAATGTTGGAATTAAAAATCCGAAATGGTGTTTATTTAAAAATAAAAATGATGATATTAATAATAAAGAAATTATAAGACATCCAAGTTATAATAATGAAGTTTATAAAAATAAAAGTTTAAGAAATTTTTTCCACAATGAATATTTAAAAAAAAAATTTCCAAAGTCTTATTCTTATCTTCATACTATTTCAGATAACGAAAATAATACAATGAATAATATTAATAATCAAACAAATAATAATGATTATAATGATTTTAGTGAAAGTTATTATCCTAATGATATTCATAGTTTATATGTTAAAGGAGAAAATTTGCTTTCTTTTGAATTTGAAAATTCGAAATTATTAAGAGGAAAAAAAATTTTAAATTTTACTCAAAATTCACCTGATGATACTAAAGACTTTATTTTTAAAGAAATTGTTGATTCTCCTTTTAAATCTTCTTTAGGGTCTAAAGAACATTCAAAATAACCTATTAATAAAAATGAAAGTTAATAATGAATTTTTAATAATTAATTTAAATTATATTAGATTTTAAGAGTATAAATCATTTTAATTAATATATCATAGATATTTATTATTTAAAAGAGTTCAATAATTATATTCAATTTTAATTTCTTTTTTTCATAGATATTTCTTAACATATATTTTTTTCTTATTATAAAATTTATTTGAATAATAAAACCTTTTATAAATAAATATTAAAAAACTAATTATTATCTTTTTGTTTTGTTAAAAAATTTCTTATTACTTCTTTTTATTTTTGTAATCTTTTAATCAGTAAAATATTGAATTTTCTTAGTTTAATTTTTAAAATTAATTTTCTTTCAAAAAATTAAAAATATATTTAAACAAGTTTTAATATTTTATAATAAAAAGAATGATAAAACTAAAACTAAAAATAAAAATAAAAATAAAGCCAAATAATTCATAAGAAATAACAAATAATAAATTCAAATTATTTTCGTTTTATATAATTTGAAATAATTGGGATTTATATTAAACATTAATTCATCTTTAAGAATTAATATTAACCATTAAAAGAAGTAATTTCGTTTAAATCCTTGGTTCAATGTTTAAAAGTTTATCTCTCTCTGGATTAATGAGTAATTTTCGGTCTTTTTTATGAAAAATATAGCCTATATATCCATCTTTACCAAGTTTTTTTTGAATTTCATATTTTGAACTATCAATTTTATATTCATTATTTGGTTTAAATATTTCAGAAATAAATTGCAAATAAGTCTTGTTTAATAATGATTTCAAAGAAGGAAATTGTTCTTGTCTTATTTCTAATTCATTAATTAAATTTTGATTATCTTTATTTAAAAGCCAAAATTCTTTAATAGATTTTCTAAATATTAACCTATTTATAAATCCAGAATCTTGCTTTATGAACCATTCATATTTTATTTTTTTTAATTTTTCAGAGGGTTTCAAATAATTTTTACAAGCTTTATGAGTATCTTCTTGAATTTCTTTTCTAATTTTGGTTCCTATCAGGTCATTTCTATCTTTATTTTTTCCATTGTATTTATTTTTTCCAATATTTTCTTTATTTTTCATATCATTTTTCTTCTCTTTTGCATCATATTTAATTGGGGTTTGATCTCTTGTAGAATCATTGTCCTCTTCTAAATCTATTACTTTATAGTTGTTAATCTGAGAATTTTGACTTTTCTCACTTAAATAATCATTTTCTTTTTCACACAAATTTATTTCTTCTGACTCTAAAGTGATTGATTTAAAGTCCAACATTTATAATATAATATAAAAAAATAAGTTTATATATCTTTTGAATCTCTTTTTATTTATTATCCAAAAAAATCTAAAAAATAAAATTTTTAATTCTTCTCTTTCTATCAATTATTATAATAACTTTATTTTTAATTATTTTTTTTAAAGAATCATTTAATAAATTGAAAACTAGGAACAAAGATTGATTTAATCATGTATTACATTATTTATCTCAAAAACCTTTTTTTTTAGAATTTTTTACATTTTTCTAGTATAAAATTATAATTTTTTTTTAAGTTATTTATTTACTTTGTTTTTTAATTCTTTTTTGATTAATTATATTGTTAATGAATTTTAACATGTTGTTTTTTTTGTAAAAGTTTTTTTTTGTTAATATTCGTTATTTAAATATATATATTCCTAAAAAAAATCAATTGGGTGGTGATTATTCTAAAATCATAGAAATAGATAAAAGAAATTATTTGAATAAAAAATTTATAAAATCCAACAACAATATGATAATCATATTTCTTTAATAGAATATATATATTAAATTCAAATTTAAAAAATAGATATTAAAAAATAATTGTCTATCAAAAGAAAAATAATAAATTAAATTTAATTGAATTAGCAAAATAAAATGAAATAAATGGAATTTAATTACAAAAGAAGTTAACGGAAGAATGAGAATGAAATGGAAAAAAATATTTATTATTACTAAATAATTTTTATTTTCAGATAGAATACAATAAAATACTTTAATTTGTTAAGATTTAATTTTCATTATAATAATGTTTACGAATCAAAAATGCTTTTAAAAACTTTTTAATTACTATTAAAAATGCTTTTAATAATATTAATAATCATTATAAATTAATTGAATATATAATAATATTATGAATAAAAATATATTTTTATATAAATTAAAAAGAAGTTATTCAAAAGTTCATTTATAAGAGGAATAAGAAAAAAAAAGAATAAATATAATTTAATATTGTAAAACCATAAATATGGTTTTATTCTTTTTTTTTATTTATAAATAAAATTTAACTTTAATTTTTTTATGGAAGGAATAAGTAACATTGAAGAAATAAAAATATTATGTGATGAAACAGAAAAATCAAAAGATAAAACAAAAAGAAATAAAAGAATTAATAAATTAATTCAAAAAATATTAGCAACTAAATTAGAATTAAAATATGAAATTTTTGAATCAATGATAAATAAATTAAATGATTTAGAAGAAAACATTAATTTTGATTTATATATGACTTTATATAAAAATAATCCTTCTCAATTTGGAATTTTAAGACAAAAACTTTTAAACAATATAATTAAAAAAAATATAGATTCTAATTTGAATGAAAGTATCATAAAAGATATTTCAATTATATTAAATGATGGTAAAGATCTTCTTTATTTAAATAATATACAAATTTTAATTCAGTTTCTTTTCTTTAAATGCTTATTTAAATTTAAAATGTTTAATAATGAAAAATTATGGATTATTATTGAAAATATTATTAAAAATAATGTTAATGGAATTAATAAAATTCAATTAGATATTTTATGTAATATATGTGTTATGTTATCATTTAATATAAAAGATAAATATGAAATTAAAAATGATATTTTAGAAATTGTTATAAATATTTGTGGATTTTATTTATTAAATTGTAGATATAATAATTATCTTATATCTAAAAATATTGTTTTAATGCTTTTATATAATTTTCCTTTTAAAGACAAATTTCTTTTAAATTTCTTTAAAAGTAAATCTTTTACTTTTTTTAATATTATAAATGAATTATTAAGAGATTATGATAAAATGGAAATTCATTTTTGTATTTTTAATATTGAAAAATTAAATTTATTTTATAATGAGGATTTCATTCAAATAAATACAAAAGAAAACAAACATTTATTTAAAAAATTTGAAAATAAACATAACATTAAAAATATAATTAAATCTAATATTTCTATAATTAATGAACATATTTTTGATTTTATTGAATTTTTAACAACAAAACAAATAAACAATGACATTATTCAAGAAGGTAAAATAGAAATTGATGATATTATATTTTTAGAATATATTAAAAAAATAATATCAAATATTAAAAATGATAATCATGAATTTAAGGAAAAAATAATAATATCTTTAATTTTATTAATAAAAAAAAATGGAAATCAATTTATTGAAGAATGGAATTATATATTTAAAATAATTAATGAAAATTTTATAATAAAAAGAGAAAATAATTATGAGTTATCAAATGATAAAATAGAAGAAATTTTTGAAGAAATAGAAAAATTATATTTTGAAAATAAATATTATGGAAATGTAAATGTTTTAATAGAAATTATGAATAAAATAACATTTTTTAAAAATGAAACATTAATAAATTTTAAAATGAATTTATTATTAAAAGATAGGAAAAATTTTTTATTAAATCTAGAAAAAATTATCTTATTAATAGTAAATAATAATAATTCAAATTTTATTTATTGTAAAAATAATTTAATGGAGATAATACTTAATAATTATAATTATTCATATAATTCCGAAGGAGAAGAATCAGAAAGAGTAAAATTAATTGAATCATTAATGTTACAATATTATTTAAAATTATTACAATCTTTTATTAATGATAATTCTAATTGTATTTTATTAAGTTATTTAATATCAGAAATTATTTCAAAAACAAAAGATATAAATTTATTTAAGCAATTTTTAGATATGTTTGTCCATATTAATTTTGACTTTGGAAATCAAGAAAATGATATTTCAAGAAATTTTAGTATAAATATTATTAGGGATTTATTTGAAAAATTATGTTTATTATGGGATAAGGATAAATTACTTTTTTTTTTAAAATATTTTTTTGGAAAAAATAATATAAGTGATAAAAATGTTTTAAAATTTAGTTTAAAATTAATAAAACATTTTATTGTTAATGATTCTTATGAAATTATTACTCAAAATAATATATTATCTCCTTTAATATTAAATTATAAAAGTCAAGATATTCAAAAACAAAAAGAAAAATTAGAAAAAAATGAATTTAAAAAATTTAAAAGTAAATTTTATAATCCTTTTATTCAATTTAAACATATTAAAATATATTTTGCTTTAAATCATCAATTATTACAAAATAAAAAAAATAATTATTTAATAAAACATATATTAAAGTTTTATGTTATTTCATTAAAATCTTTTTTTTTTTTAAAAGATGTTAACATAGATGAATTTATTCAAATAATGGTAAAAGATAAAGATATTTCTGAATTATATATTAATAAAGAAATAACTTATTTCACATTTAAAATTTTTTCTTTATTAAATTATCAAATTAACTCAAATTTAATATCAGATAATAATTCAATTAATAATAAATCAACTTTTATAAATGACAACTTATCTTTATATACAGATATAATTTTTACTTTATTAAAAACATGGAATAAAATAAATGAAAAAATATCACTTTACCTAAAAAATAAAAATTCAATAATTCAAAATTTTTTTGATTCAAAATTCAAAGATTCAAATTCAATTCGGTCAAATCAATTCACTTTAAATATATCAATAACAAATATTTGTGAAATTTTAAAAATTTTAAAATTATATTTATCTTCTTTAACAAAAGAAATAAATCAAAGTAAAAATGAAATATCATATTATTCTAAGAAAAGTTTATATAATGATTGTTTAAATAAGAAATTAGATAAAAATTATGGAAATGATGATTTAAATAATATAATTAAAGATGTTTTTCTTTATATAACAGAAAATCTTTTTTTAATTTATTTAAGTAAAGAATATACTTTTGCAATTATTTCTTTTTTTTATGAAATCAAAGATTTATTATTTTATTTTGGGGATGAAAAAATTATAAATGTTATTTATATTCTTTTATTAATTGGATGGCCTAATTACCAAGAAAATATTATAAATTCATTTGAAAACAATTATCAAATAAATTATGTTACAAAATTTTTTAAAAAGGAAAAATTAATGGAATTTGATTTTAACAATGAAAATAAAGTTTTATTCAATAGTGAAAATGGAATACAATTAATTCAATTTTATTCAGATATAACTTGTTTATATTACTTAGAAAAAATAGAATTTTCTCAAACAATGTTTAAAGTATTATCAAATATTTTTCAAGAAGAAGAAAAGGAAAATAATAGAGAAGTTATATTTTTATCATTAGCAAAATGGAATTTATTAACTAGAACCAAAAGAACAAATATATCTTATTTAACAATAGAAAATAATTCTAAAGTATTTTTAGGGAATAATAATTTAATAATAATAAATCCAAAAAATAAATTAAATTATGATATAATATTTAAAAATTTCTTCGCTGATATTTTTTATAATGTATCATATGGTTATGAAAAAAATAAAAAATCAAAAGATAAAAATAATTATATTTTATATATAAGAGAAAATCATATTTTTTCTCAAAAAGAACTTTTCAATGATGAAAATGAATTAGAAGAAATAAATATAAATTTAAAAGAACTCTTATTTCAATTAATAACTAATACAGGAGGAACAGTAGAAGATTATATTGAAGTTTCAGAAGAATATAAATTAAAAGTTAAAAGTCATATTTATCAATTAGATTTATTTACTCCTTTTTTAATTTATTTTTGTGGAATAATTTATTTTCCAAATATTATGAATTATACAATTGAAGATATTTTATTTTATAAAAATGAAGTATCTTCAAAATATATTTATTTCTTAAGTAAAATAGGTGATTTATATGATATTAATTTAAAAGAAAATAGTTTAATTGAAATTGGAAATAAAATGAAAAAAAATGAGAAAACACAATATATATTAATGTATAATGATTCATTATGCCAAATTATTTTTCATGTTTCTAATTTATTAGTTGAAAATAATTTAAAAGATATCCTATTTAACGATGAAATATGCTTAATTTGGATAGAAAATCCAAATATTGATTTAAATGTATTTTTTAATCAAATCCTCAACGATCAAATGTTAATATTCATTTTTATTTTTCCAAAAACAGAAACACATTATTTAATTAAAAGATATTATAGTAAAGGATATAATGAAATTTTTAAAAATTTAATTGATAAAATTTTCTTAGATGAAATTATTATTAATATCAATAATATTAATTCTATATATCTTTTATTAAGAATGATTATTCAAATTAAAGATATAATAAAATATCAAAAGAGTAATTTACAATGTTTAAATTCTAATAATCAATCAACAAGACAATTATTTGGAAAAAATGTATCAATTCATAATCAAATACAAGAAACAAATTTCGAAAAAAGGAAACAAATAATAAAAGATATAATATATAATTTCAAAAAATAATTTAAATTAACTATTTATATAAATTTTAATATGAATATATTTTTTTTTATAAATGAAAAAAAACTTAAAGTAAGAAACAAAAAAATATTTTAATTTAAATTATAGTTTACTTATTTATTCCCAAACTTGGTCTAGAGAAGCATGTGAATTAATAGATTATGAAAACGCAAATTTAGTTTCAAATACTTTAGAAATAGAAAAACCAGGAATAATTTCAAGAGAAAAAGTAAATATAGATTTTTCAGAAATTTTCATAAAAAAAGAAACAAACGAAAAATTATTTGAAATAAAAATTGATGAATTATCATATTGTTTAATTCCTAATCCATTCGAATTTAATGAAGATGAAGAATTTGGAATAACATTTAAAAGTCAAAATTGTTCTTGGTTATTTTATAAGCCTAACAAAACGATAAATGATATAAACAAATATAAATTAAATGAAGGTGATGTATTAAAAATTGGGAGAATAAACCTTAGAATAAAAAAAATTCAATTAGAAAACAATTCTGAAAATACTTCAAATTCTAATATGATATTAAGCGAATTAAATGTTAAGAATCAAAATAATAATAATAAAAATTTAATAACAATATATAATAACAATAACACAACAACAAATTATGAAATAACAAAAACAATGAATTCTAATAATATTAATGAGGGAAAAATAACATCAATGAAATATAATAAGGTAAATTCAAATAATAAAAAAAAAAAGAGAATATGTAGAATATGTTATTCAGAAGATGATGATTTAGAAAATCCTTTAATTCAACCTTGTAATTGTTCAGGAACAATGAAATATATTCATATTGATTGCTTAAAAAAATGGATTTCAACAAGATCTTGTGTTGAAGTAGAAAATAATAATGAATGTTGTGTTTATATTATTAAACAAGTAGAATGTGAATTATGTAAATGTAAATTACCTGATTATGTTAATCATAAAGGAAAATTATTTGAAATTATTCATTTTAATTGTGATTATAAAATTTATATTATTGTTGAAAGTCTAACTATTGATAAACATAAGAATAAATTTTTATATATTGTTAATTTAGAAAATAAAAATATTATTAATGTTGGAAGAGGAAGAAATTCAGATTTATTATTAAGTGATATTTCTGTTAGTAGATTACATTGTAAAATTACTAAAGAAAGAAATAAAGTATTTATTTATGATAATAATTCTAAATTTGGAACTTTAATTTTATTACAAAATAAATTATTAAGAATTCATCCTAATTTATCTTTATATTTACAAATAGGAAGAAGTTATTTTGAAATTTTTATGAAAAAACATTTTTCATGCTTTAATTGTTGTGAAACTTTAGAAAATGAAGATGTATTTTATTATCAAAAACAAAACGAAAAAAGCATTAAATATGAAAAAAATTTAATAGTTAAAAATGATAAAGATGATGATGTTGAAGATTCTGATAATGAATCTGAAGAAAATATTCAAATAGGAAATCATGGTTTAAAAGTTGTTGAAGTTGATAAAAAATCTAATAGTGAAAATAATGAAGATGATGATAAAGGTATTTTACTTAGATCAAAAAATAAAAATAGATTTAATAGAAGATCTATTCTTCCTGAGGTTGATAATTTATTAAATTTAAATACAAATTTAACTAATAATAAAAATAAATAAGTCACTGAAAGTTCAAGTGATTCTATTATATTATAAAATATATGATATAAAGGTAAATATATTTTTGGTTAAGAAAATATTAATAATGGGTACAAATAAAAACAATATAAATATTATTTTTAATTTATTTTTTTATTTTAAAAAAAAATAGATTCATTCTAAAAGATTTTATATTTGTATATGTTAAAATTTATATCAGAGAAATACAAACCATTGTCAATTAAATAGATCAAAAATCAAAAATTTCTTCAAACAGATAATATTAAAAATTGAGAAAAATTTGTGAAATTCACAATCATAATAATTTTAACAAATAATCATTCAAATTATAATGTATTTCAACATATATAATTCTTTCAGAACAAGAATAAAAAGTAAAAAATTTGAGATTATCAGTTATATTTATTATTTTTTAAAAGAAACAAAAATTAACTTAATAAATATAATTATTTTTTATTTATTTTATTCTTTATTATTATATTTTTTTTTATTATATGAAAAAAATGAATTATATAATTTTACTAATAAAAACAAATATAATAATTATTAAATAGATTCATAATTCATCATTAAATAATAAATAGCTGTTACATGACACAATTCATTTTCATTTAATTTTTGAATGATATAATTTTTATCATATCCAAATTCTTGGATTTTATTTAATATATTTTCTTTTTTTTGTTCTTCTGCAATTTTAATTAGTTCATAATCAACTATTTTAGTTTTCTTTTCAATATTATCATCTTCATAATAAATTCCACTTCTTTCATTCAAATTTATAGAATTATTTGTATTTGTATTACTTTCTGTTTTTGAATTAATTAACATTCCATTATCTAATTCTCCATTATTATTTAATTCATAATTCATATTAAATTCTTTTACTTTATTAGCAAATAATATCAAATTATTTTCTAATTTAATTTCATTAACATTTAAATCATCATTAATTGAATTTTCATTATCATTTGGAAAATAATTTTTTATTGTATTAAAAGGAGCTAAAATATTACTTTTAGAAGTGCAATTTTTATTAGTTTTCATATTATTATTTAATTTATCATTATTTAAATTTGAAACGGTGAAATTTTCTTTAATATCTTCTAATTTAGCATATCTATAATCAATATAAGTTTTATTCAACATAATAATTTCAGCTTTAGTAAATAAATGATATTTAAAATTAGAATAATTATCATTTTTTAACCAAGGATGATTTAAAACATCATCAACATTAAATCTAAATTTAGGATTTTTATTTAATAATCCTTTTAAAAGTTCATAAGCTTCATTTGAAATATTATCAATAACTTTAGGATTATCATTAATAATATGATATCTTAAATTAGAATTATTGAAATTTTTAGAATCATCATGTTCAAAATTATCATTAGAAGAAAAAGGTAAAGTACCACTTAACATAATATAAAGAGCAATACCTGCAGACCACATATCAATAGGAAAAGCATTATAACCTTTTTCTTTACTTGATAATAAAATTTCTGGTGCCATATACATTGGAGTTCCACATTGATCATATAATATTTCATTTTTTTCACTTAATATTTTTCCAATTCCAAAATCACATATTTTTATATTGTTTTTTAAGTCTATTAATATATTTTCTAATTTTATATCTCTATGAACTATATTTTTAGAATGAATATATTTTATTCCTAATATTATTTGCTTAAATAAAAATTTAGCTGTTTTTTCACTTAATTTTCGCCTTTTTTTAACGAAAGAAAATAAATTTCCTCCATTAATATATTCCATTATGATTAATATATATTTTTCACTTTCAAAATTTTCTAATATTTTAGTTATATTTGGATGATTTAATTTCTTCATTAAGTCTATTTCATATAATATTTTTTTTTTATTTTCATTATTTTTATTTAAGCTTTGCTTATCAAAAGATTTTATTGCAACAATTCTTCCTGTTAATATATTTAAACCTAAGTTTACTTTTCCAAATGCTCCTTGTCCTATTAATCTACCATATTTATAAAAAGATAAATTAGTACTTGGGTAATTTTTTGATTTTAAATAATATGATTTTATAAATTTAGATAATTTAATTGATTCTGATAAAAAATAATTTGAATCATGATTTGATGATGATTGAGTTGAATTATTATTTATTAAATTTGATTTTAGAGTAGAAGCTCTAAAAGTTTTTGTTTTTATTTTTATATTATTTTTATTATTTTTTGTTTTTGTCGAATAATCTTTATTTTCTTTTTGAATATTATTTTGATTCTTTGTTTTATTTATTTTTTGAGATAATGATTTTTTAGTTTTTATCTTGTCTTGAATGTTTATTGTTTTTTTTAAATTATTTATTTTACTTTTTGTTATTTTACTTTCTGTGCTTTTTCCTTTTCTATTATTTATTTCTTTTTTCTTATTATCTTCATTTGAAAAAAATAAATTTTTATTTGGAGTATTATTACTTGAAAAATGTTTAATTATATTTTTTTTTGTTTTATTGTAATTTTTTTGACTTTGACTAACTAATTTATTTATTTTTTTATTGATATTTAAATTATGTTCTATATTGTTTTCAACTGAAGTTTCATTATTATTGTTATTATCTTTAAATTTATTTCCAAAAATTTTTTTATTTTTCTTTATATTATTATCACAACTATTACTTTTAATTTTTTTAGTTAAAATTTGATTTGATTTATTATTAGTCAAAATTTTATTTATTCTAGAATTTAAATATTTAATATTAATATTTGATTTTCTTGGAGAAACTTTTAATGAAGTATATTTTTCTTTTAATAATTTATTTTGAGTAAAATCAATTGAATTTATATTTAAAGATTTTTTACTTTGTTCATTCTTTTTAATATTATTTTTCTTTAAATATTTATCTAAAAAATTTTTATTATATAATCCAATATTTGAATTAAATAAATTTTTTTTAGAATTTGTTAAAGAATTATTATCAATCATTTTATGAGAACTTGAAGAATATTTATTTATATTATTATTATAATTTATAGAATTTTGAGGATGATGAAAAAAATAAAATTCCTTTTTTCCTTCTAAAGACCTTTTTCTTTGTTCTAAAATATTTATACTACTATTACAATTAGATTTATGTTTATTAGCTTTATTAAATAAAGTGTCATTTTTATTTACACTAATACTTTTAGAAATATTTTTAATTTTTTCATTATTTAAATAAGACATAATTTTATCATTTGAAATATCATTAGATGTTAAAATTAATTTATTATTATTATCATCTTTTTTCTTTAAATTATTTTTATAATATTGATTTAAAGGAGAAGCATAATTAATATATGAAGATTTACTTTCAGTTTCTTTTGATTTGTTTAAAAATTTTTTTTTTATCATTATAATATCTTTATTTGAATTAGGAGAGTTTAAATTAGTATTTATTTTATGAGAAGAATCTTTGGGTGAAGGAAAAGAAGTTTTATATTTAATATTAAAATTTGACTTGTAAGGTTTTTTTGTAAAATTAGTGAAATTAATATGATTCTTACTTTTATTCATATTTTTTTATTTTTTATTTTTAAATTTAATATAAATCAGAAAATTTTTAACTAATTACTTTTAATTTATTACTTTTTTTCGTAAATAAATTTTTTTTATATAATAGATATTATACCATTTATTTTACCAATAAAATTTATAATTGAATGATTGTTTCTAAATTTAGATGTTTTTTTTTCTCTTTGATTTTCCTTTAATTTATATTTTCCTTTTATTTCAATTAAAATATCTTTGAATATAAGTTCTTTTATTATCTTTATTTAAATTATTTATTTTATTATTTGTTTTTTTCAGAGAAAATTTTATAAAATCCTCTAATTATTAAAATTAATGTAATACTTTCTTGAAAAATCTATAATATTCTTTCTAAAATAACCCTTATTTAAATCAAAATATTTTTTAATTTTATAAAGTAGAAAATGATAGATTCTTATATAAAACTATTTTAAATTGAATTCAATTCTGATCTTCATTTAATATTGCAAGAATCAAAAGAAATGAATCATTCAAAAAAATAAATTTTAAAATATTAAATATCCTTCTTATCTAATTTTGAAAAAAATTTTGATCAAAAAAATCATATTTCATTATGCTTTTTATTAACTTATGAAATGTTCATTTACATTTTAGAAGAGAAAAAAATTAGAATTGAAGTTTTAATATTTTGTGAAGGTTATTTTGTTTTCATTAATAAAATTATTTATTTTTGGTTGTTATTGTAATATTTCTATAATAATAATATAATAATTATCAAATATATACTTTTTTAAACTATATTAAAGTAATTTATAAAAAAATTATTATAAAATATTAAACAAATTTTCAAAAAATAAAAATATTAAATTTTAATAATCTAATTATTTTATTTTTTATTAATTCCTGAAAATTAAAAATCTAAATGAAAACTTTTTAAAAAAGACTAATCCAAAACAATGATAAATAAAAAAAAATGAAAAGATAAATAAATATCTTTCTCAAATGAAAAATATTTACAAAAAAATTTAATAGCCTAAATTAGAATGATTAAACAATTTCATCATCTCTACTAAATTTATTTCTTAATTCTTTTAAATCAAATTGAAATTCTTCAATAAATTGAGATTTTCTTTTTCTTCCTTTTCTTTTTTCTTTTTGTTTCCTTAACAAAATAATATTTTGAGCAGCAATTCCTTTTTCTTTTTCTTTACTTCTTCTAATAATATAATTATTATTATTACTATCTTTTTTTTTTAATTCAACGCTTTCTTCTTTTTCTTTTTCTTCTTCATCTTCTTCATTTTCTCTTTTAATTTCTTCAATAGCTTGTTTTAAATAATAATCTAATTTCATATATTGTTTATTAATAACCGTTAAATCATCGCAATTATATAAAGATTCAAAATAATAAGCAACAAATAATAATTCATAATCTTTTTCAGCATCATAATAAGGTAAAATAGGAATTCCATTATCTAAATTATATGCAAAAGCCATAACTGAATTATCAACAATTAAAATATCTTTTAAATCAAAGCCTTCAAAAATATTCATATCTTTAACATATAAATCTTTACCATCAATTTTACAATCAATACAATTACTTCTATATAATCTATTATAAAAATATTTATTTTCAGGATCTAAAAAATTTAATACAGCATCAGCATAACTTTTATGAGAAGCAGTATAAATAACAATAGTATATAATTTACTTATTCTTTCTATTGCTTCTTCCCAATGTGGGCGAATATTTACTCCAATTTTAGCTATTTTTTTTGAAGGTAAAGTTATTGAAATTATATTTTCTAATTTATTATAATTTGATATATTTACTACACCATGAATTAAAGTTTCATCTAAATCAAATACTGCTAATTTAGTATGATTATCAGGATTTAATATTTTAACTTTATTTGGCATTGATGCTTTATTTTTATTTTCTTTTAATTGAACTATTATTCTCATACAATTTTTTGTATATTCATAAAAATTTGCTATTTCTATTGTATTTGTCATACTCTTTGCTTCGTCTTCTAAAGAAGTAAACGATGAATTAAATATTAATTTAGGATTATTTAGTGTTGATGATGACTTTTTTGTTTTTGTTTTTCGTAATTCTTTTTCTTTATTTAATATATTATTTTTTTCAGGAATTATATTATTTTTTTTTTCAATGTCTTTATTTTTTTTTATTGAATTTACTAACACATCGAAATTTTCATCAAATAATAATAAACTTTTTTGTACAATATTACTTATATTATTAGTAGTAATATTTTTAGATTTACTTCGAAGAAAATAGATTTTATTATCACTAATATCTTTTTTTTGATTATAATTTTCAATTGTTCTATTTCTAATATCAGGAGAAGAAGTTCTCGAATTATTAGAAGAAGAAGATTTTTTTTTTTCAGGTAAAAAAAAAGTAACTTTTTGAGATTGAGTAAAATTTTTATTTGTTATTCTTTGAGTAAAAGTTAAATTAACATCATTTTTAATTGGAGATTGTTTTTCATTTTTTCTTGGAGAATTTGGAGTTGATTTTTCTTTGTGATTATTTATATCTGATGCGTTTGGAACTGATAATTGAATTGGGGTAAATAATTTTTTAGCTGTGGTTGTACTATTTTTAGAACTTGAATATCCTATTTTTCCTCCTATGGTTCCATATATCATTTTTTTTTTTATAATTTTTTTTAATTAATTTTTGGAAAATTAATCTATTAAAATTTATCTTGCGATTCTCATTTTTTTTTTATTTTTTTTTTTTCGATTTATTCTATATTTAATTATTTATATTTATTTAAATTTCTTAATGGTTTTTTAACGGTATTTTCATTGAGTTTAATTATTTTAGGTTTTATATTTTTTTTCTTCTTCTTATTATTTTATTTTTAAAATATATTTTTAATTAAAATGAATTTTTTTTATTAAAATACTTTTCTCTTTCTTCTTTCTATTCAAATATATTAATTAATGAAGACGTTAATCAACAATTAATAAATATATAAATTATGTTATTTATGTTAATTTATATAATGAATAAAGAGAATATTCCCAAAATCAATTGTAGAAAAAATAAGGGCAATACATTAATCACTTCTTTTTTCAAACCAAAAATAGAAAAATCTAAAAAATTAAATGATATAACAAATATAATAAAAAATACAAATTATCTCATAAATAATGAAAAAGAACAAGTAAATTTAGAAAAAGAAGAAAAACTAAAACATTATACAGAAGACATAAATAAAATAAATGAAAATGATTCAACTAAATTAAATATTGACAATTTAGAAGAAGATTTATTAGATGAAATATCTCAAAATGAAATAAATAATATTATAAATGAATTTTCATCTCCTAATAAATATTTAAATAAAAAAAGAAGGAAATTTCATAATATAAAAACAATGAGAGAAAAAAAATTATTTATAAAAAATAAAAATCCAAAAAAATTAAACTCAAAAGGAAACAAAATTAAAATATCAATATTATCATATAATATATTAAATCAAATATTTATGAAGAAAAAAAATCGTCCAGATTTATCATTAGAAAACAGAATGGAAAAAATAATAAAAGAAATAATAAATTTATCTCCAGATATATTTTGTCTTCAAGAAGCAGATTTACATATATTAAAACAATATTTCCATAACAAAGAAAATAATAAATTTCCAGATTATTCAATTTATTATGGTATTAATTGTGGTTCTTCATTTATTAATATAATAGGATTTAAAAGTAATAAATTTCTTTTAAAATCTTTTAAAAATTTTTCTCTTCTTTTTATGGGAAAAAATTCTGGTAATAGAGGAATAATGTTTCTTCAATTAGAATGTATAGGAAATAAAAAGGAAATTTCCATTTATAATGTTCATTTTCCTTGGAAATATGAAATTGATAAATTAACTATGTTAAAATTACTATTTCAACACATTAATGATAATAATAATATTAAATCTAATGTTTTTATTGCAGGAGATTTTAATGCTGAACCTAATTCTAATATTATTAAATTATTTTATTATAAGAAATTTCAAAAAGAAAAAAATGAAAATGAAAATTATAATACTAATTATGTTAATGTAAGTTATGAATTAATGAATTTGTCACATGAAATTTATAATAAATTTCATTTGAAAAGTGCTTATCAAAATTATAGTAAAAATCTCAAAAATATTATTGGAGATTATTACTTTCATCCTATTTGTACTAGTAGAACTCATTTTTATAAAAGAAATATTGATTATATATTTTATTCAAAAAAAATACATATTGATAAAATATTAAGATTACCAAGTGAATTAGAAATTGATAAAGAAATTTTTTTACCATCAAAAGATTTCCCTTCAGATCATTTAAAAATATTTGCTCAATTTACTCTTTAACAAATACCAAATAATAATTTATTATAAATAAATTTAATTAATATGTTATTAAAACAAAATAAAAATATTTTCAAAAACCAAAAATAAAATAAATACTATATATAACATAAAAAAAATAAAATTAAACTTAAAAATTAATAAAAAAAATGTTAGAAATACCACCAGAAATATATGCATGGTTAGTATCAATAGATATATTAGATGATTCAACATTTGACAAATCAAAAGCAATTGAAAATAAATTAAAATATCTCAATATCCTAACTTACCTTCATCAGTAGCGAATTTTTCTTTTAATGAAAATGGAACGATTAAATTAAATGAAGAGGTTTTAAAAACAATATTAACTGGATTTTTTTTTCCTAATTTATTTAGTAAATTTAATTTAATGATGAATGAAATTTATGGTAATATATATAAAAATGATGAATCTTTAATGCAAGTTATTAATAATGAAACTCCTCAAATTAAATTACATAATTGGGATTTAATATTAGAAAGTATAAAAAATTATTATGGAATAATATTTGATAATAATTTTAAAACTTTATTAATTGCAGGTGATAATACAACTTTTAATGAATTATTTCAAAAATTATATTCTTTCTTTATTGAATTACAAAATAGAATTGAAAAAGAAAATGAAACAAAATTTCTAAAAGAAAATGATCAAAAAAATTTAGAAATGCCAGTTTTTGATAATGATAAAACAAAATCACTTCCAAAAATTAGATTTAATGAAGATACAATAGATTTAGATGAATTATCAAATAATAATAATATTAAACCTTTAAATCAAACAAGAAGTGTTTTAGAATTTATAATATGTGCTATATGTAAAAGCATGAATTTAAATGCAAAACAAAGTGCAGCTTTATTAAGTGATAATAAAAAATATTTAACACATATTTTAACCAAAGGTTTATCAAATAAAAATTTTATTCCAGTGAAAAATTTCTATACTGAAGTATTATCAAATATAGATTACTTTATTCAATTAATTCAAATAAATTCTATAGCTTTTCCAAATCAAATAATTAAAAATATAGAATTAAGTTTAAGTACTTTTAAACCAGGATTATTAAGTAAAAATATAGACATAGTATATATATCAGGTAGATTGTTAAGTAAATTAGCATTAGAATTAATAGAAAGTAATTTAATTTCTGCTGCTTATGATTGGTTTATTTCACCAAATGGAGGTTTAGAAACTTGTATTTTATGTTTAAAAAAACATGATGAAGTTGTAGAAGTTGTTGTTAATTTAATTAATAATTTTTGTAGATTTCATTTATATGAATTTTTCACTATTCATTTAAAAAATTTCCTACAAACTGATGGTGCTTATTTCACTTTTCTTTCTGATATTATTGAAAAATTCTCAAGAATTAGTAATTTTACTGATGAATTCTCTAAAAATAATTTAAAAGCATTTTTTATTGAATATATTGTTGAAGTTTCCAGAAGTCCTAATGTTAATGAAAGAATTAAAAGTGCTTTATTATTAGGAGAAATTTGGGTTAATTTGTCCATTTATTTTGAAAGTGAAAGTGAAAATTATCAAATTTTATCTATTTTTAAAACTTTATATAAAGATAAAAATCATTTAGTTCAATATGCTTCTTTATCTCAATTATTTAGAGTTTTATTATCTTTTTCAAGTGAAAGAAATACTTTCGTTCCAGTAATTTATAAATGTTTAATTTTTGCATTTGTAGAAAATCATAATGATATTTTAATAAGAGATTTCATAATAAGTAATTTTAATTATGTTTTTATATTTATATTATCAATCCCAGTTGGAATATTAGTAGAACCTTATGACAAACAAATACAATTAAATTTAGGAACTTCATATTATTTTAATATAAATGATTTAACCTTTTTAACTACTGTTGCAAGACATCCTAGATTTAATGTTAAAGAAGCTGTTTTAACAATGGATATTTTAGGTAAAATATATTTTGACATTGGGAAAGAAGAAGTAATTGTAAATGAAGCTTTTAAAACAAATACTTATAGAGGAATATACTTTTATAAAGTTATTAAATCTTTATTTACTATGATTTTATCTAGATATTTAATGCATGAACTTGGTGTTCAATTTTGCTTTAAATATGTTAAAATGTGTATACAAACTTTTTGTCGTTTAGATCGTCCTTTAAGTGATAAAATATATACTAATGCTTTAGCTTTGAATATTCATCCTGAGGATAATAAAGAAAAGTTAGTTTTTGAAGAAGATGTTATATTAAATCAAAAAGAAAGAAAAAGTTATATTAATTTTAATGCTTTGACTAAAATGGTTATCGTTAGAATGATACAAGATATTTTAAGTATAAATAATATTTTCATAAATGGAGCAATTAAGAATTTAATTATTACTGCTTCATTAAGACATTTTAAAATCTATGAATTTATGAATATTGGTTTATCTAAAATGCTATCTCATTTTGGAAATCCAAATGATGTAGTTTATTATTATAATATTAATCAAGATGAATTAGAAATAGATAAAGAATTTAAACTTGCTATTGATTTAATTTATGATAAATTACCTGAATTAAAAGAACCTATAGTGGATATGAATAAAGAAGAAGATGATAATTTTAATATTATATTAAAAGGAAAAAAAAGTGAGACTTTTAAAAAACAAAATTCAAATATATTATTGAATAGTGCAAATAGGAAAAAAAATAATTTGATAGATACATTAGATAATAAATCAAATAAATCAGAACCAATGATGAATTTAAATAAATCTCAAATAACACATTTAAAAAATTTAAAAGAAAATTTATTAACATATGAAAAATCTAAAAAAATAATAGAAAAAGAAATAATACCATATCACAATAAATTTTCAACATATAATAAAAAAACAAAGAAAATAAAAACAGAAGACTTATTATATACAAAACAGAATAATAATATAACATTAGTAGATTTGAATTATGAAGAAGATAGAGATATAATAAAATTAAAAAAGTTTTTAAAAGATTATTCAGGTTTCTTTAAAGATGTTTTCCAAAGATATTGTGGAAGTATATATCATCCTATGAATGGAAAAGTATTTAATTCAATAAAAGAAATAGGAGATACCATATCTCCAAGTGAAATAATAAAAATATTTAAAGAACATAATATTATTGGTAATTATGGTTTATCAAAAGAAGATTTATTAATTATATTAAGTATTATGAATTCAAGAGTTTTTAAGAAAAAAAGTTTAAGAAGTGGAATTACATATGATGAATTTATGGAAGATTTTATTCAAATATCTTATTATGCTTTTTCCAAACCTCCTTTTGTATATAAAAATTATACTATAAGTGATTATTCTGAAGAAATGATAAGAATTTTTTCAAAAGAATTTCCTGAAAATTTAAAATATTATCATCCTGATAAATTATTATCTAATGATGAAAAAGAAATTTGTTCTGCTTTAAATAAACAATTAAAAAGAAGTAATTTTGTTCATATTCCTAACGGATATAAAAAATATCTTGATACTGATATTTATTATAAATTTTATGTTCCTGATTGTATGTATTTTTTACTTGGAGAAAGTAAAAAAATTTGTCTTGAAATTGTTGATGAAATTATTTGCTTAGTTACTAAAAAACATACTTTAGAAGGGTTTGTTTATGTTGAAGAAAATTATAAAACAAGACCTATTTATCCTAAAAAACAATATCCTAAACAAAATGATAATTTCTTTTTTGATAATGAAAAATTTAAAGTTGTTAAAAATAGGAATAGAAATGTTCCTTATATTGTCAAAGGAAATGAAAGTAAGAAAATTCAAGATAATTATAAAAAAAAATCTAATAATAATAATGGGAAAGAATTCTTTTTTTTATCTAAAAAAGAATAAAAAAATAATAATTTAGTTTTTAAATAATTTTAATAAAGTAATATTCTTCTTATATATTAATTTTAATAATTAATATTTTAAACATTTAAATACAACAAACTTTGAATTAAATAGCATTATAAAAAATATTATAAATAATTATAAAAAAAAAACTTTCAAAAAAAAAAATGAATTTCAAATTAAAAGGTTATGATAGAGTTCAAGCATTATATTTAATAAAACAAGACATAAAAAGAAATGGAGATAGATTTGGTGAAAAAAGGCGAAATTTAGAAAAAATAAAATTAATTCAAAAAATTAAGACTCCTTCATTCTTTAATATATCTCCTTATTATATTGAAAACAGAACAATGACAAATTTCAATCAAACAAAAAGAGAGAAAAGACCTTTATTTGAATCAATAAAATATAAATTTATAGATAATAAAATACCATATTATACTTTAAGTACATTTAAAGAAACTTTTGGAAATTTAGATTTATTAAATGGAGCTTTAATATCAAAGAATAATGAAGATGAGAATAAAAATAAAAAAAAGAAAAAATATAATAATTATTTTGAAGATATTCCTCCAATTTTACCGGTAAAGAAAAATAGATGGAAAAGAAATGTAAATAATAATAAATCACTAGATTATGAATTATCTAATCAAACAAATTTAATTTCTATTGCAACTAATACTGAAAATGAAGAAGAAGAAGAAATGTTATTTCAAACTGAACCAAATAAATTTAATTTAAATAAAAATTATATGATTCATACTTTAAGAGATAATGGTTTTTTAATTGATAAAAGATTAAGCAATAGAAATTATTTTAATCATCATCATAAATTTTTAGATACTATTAATTCTAAAAAAGCATTTTTTGAAGAAAATAGAAGAAAAGAAATGTATAATAAATATAAAGTGTTTCCTTCTAATTTATTAGAAGGAAGATTAAATTATAAAGATTTTTATAAAGAAATTAATGGAATTGTTTTCCAAAAAAATGATTTAGAAGAGGAAAAAAAATTTAAAGAAAGAAGAAAAAGAATAATGAAATCAAGAATGAAATTAGATAAAAAACTTAAGAAATAAATTATAAATTCATTAAATTTTTTTTTTTATTTTAAATGAAAAATAATATTCAAATCATTGAAATAAATCAAGAAAAAATAGTAGAAAAGAAATTTCCTTGTAATGAGAAAAATGATTTAGATAATTTTAATTATTATCAAAAAAAAAATGAAGATAAAATAAATAAAAGAAAAAGAAGAAGAATGCAAAGAAAAAAAGAATTAGAAAAAGAATTATATTTCTCTTCAAAACATACAATTTATTTATTTTCAATTTGGTTTGTTTTTATTATTATTTTTATATCTGGTTTTATAGTTCATTATGATACTATTCAAAATGTTACTGCTTCATCTATATTATGGACTTTTTCTTCTATTATCTGTATTTTTGCAATATTATATTCTTATTGTTATTATAAGTGTCTTCATGCAAAAAGTGATAAAGAAATTCAAAAATATTTAAAATATATTCCTTGTTAAATTTTTTTTTCATTTTTTTATGTTGTTTTTTATAGTTTTTTAAATAAGTTAAAACTTTTAAATTTTGTTTTTTTAAATAATTATGAAATAATAAAGGAACATAGTAATTTTATTGATTTAATATTTATTTTTTTTTATTTATTTTTATTTAATTATTTTAATCCCTTAAAGTTTTATTAATTTTTGTATAATCCTAATTATTAAAAATATATAAAAAATTTAAAAATTAAATTATATAATGTTTCTTTATTTTTTAATTCATTATTTTATCTATATATAATTCAATTTAAATATTTCATTTTGAAATTATTTATTTAAATATGTATTATTCAATATCATATAATACTATTTTTTTTTCGTCTTTGTTATTTACTCGAATGAAACTATCTTTTAGATTAATTACTAATAATTCTTTATTTTCATCATAAACAAAGCAATTGTCATTTAAATCTTTAATTTCTTCATTTTCTTCAATATCTTTTCTAAAATATTTAATATAAGAAGGTTTTTTTCCCAATCCTAAAAAAAAAATTTTTTCATAATAAGGATAAATATCATTAGGTAAATCAAAACTATTTTTTGTAACTCTCATTAACAATTCTAATTTACTTTCATCACTTTTAAAAATAGTTACAAAATCAATTCTAAAATAATTTTCACTTATAAAATTATCAAATATAATTTTTCCTTGAGATTGATAATCATTATCAAGAGCAATAATTAAATTAATATTTTTTTTAATCAAATCACTGTCACTTATATTATATTCCTCATTAGAAATTTCTTGAATAGGAGTAATGAAACCTCCTCTTAAAAATATTGGAATTTTTTTTAAAGGAGCATCAATATCTATATTTATATTTTCATTATTAACATTTTCAATTTTTGAAAAAGTATAATAATCATAAAAAATTTCATTAGAAGGAAAAAAAGTAGATTTTACTCTTTCATTAGATTTTATTATTGGACTAACCATAATATTTCCTCCAAGCATAAATTGTTCTGAAAATAAATTTAATATATTTTGATTAGATGAAAAATAAGATGATAAAGACATTATATAACCTCCTCCTTCCAAATGATTTTTAATATGATATGTATATATATATAAATTTAATTCATTTCTTAACTTTAATGAATTTTTTATACTTGTTGAATATTCATCGTTAAAATTTAATATTTTATTTATATATTCTTCATTTGATAATTTAAAATGAATGTTTAAAGTTAAAAATTGTAACCAACGAACATATAATTCTTTATATTCTTCTTGAATATTTATTGTATTTATTATGTTAGGATTTCCAAATAAATTAAATAATATTGTTTTTTTTATCATTTTTTTTAAACCATTCCAAGAAAAATCTATATTTGAATTATATTGACCTGAATATTGTTGAATTCCTATAAAAGATGAGGAAGAAAAAATCATTGGTCTTTCATAAATATCAGTCAATAAATTGTAATATGTTTGTACTTCATATATACTATATAAGTTATGAGTATTAATAATATTTTTATTGTTTAAATTATATGGTATTGTATGAGCATTTAATTCTTCATCATTAAATAATATATTTTCATTTTGTTTTTCATTATCAACTTTATTTGTTATATCTAAATAAGGAATATTTAAATCTAAAATTATTCCTGTTTGATTATTATATAAAGAATTAAACATTTCTTTCCTAAAAATGGAAGAAAATTCATTAGTATAATCAAGAATACAATAATCATTATCATCATTTTCAAATTTCTGACTATATGACTTTATTTTTCCAATAAGTGTTTTACCATAATTATCTTTATAACAAATACTTTTATTTTCATATTTCTTATAAATTTCAGAATTAACATTAACAGGATTAATAATATTATAATAAGATATTTCATTCATTTCCAAATCAAATTTTTTATGAATAACAGGTTTACCGAAAGTTGCTTGAATTTGATAAGTAATATCTTTTACTTTAGGTCCATCAAAAACAAATAAATCAATATCTCCAGAATTAATTTTATAATTAATAAAATTATTGTCTTGATTTTGATTAATTTGAACTTTAATAGGTGATGAATTAAATAAAATGATTCCATGAGCTCTCATTGAGCTTTTGTCTATAATAATATAATGAGGATAAGAATGAGGATTTTCTTTTCTATTATAATAAAATAAATTTTGTTTATTATCATTATCTTCGTAATTTAAATGATAAATAAAACTTTCTTTAGGAAGAATAGTTGATATTTGTTTAATTTCATTTGAAATATACATATAAGTATTAAAATTATTATTTTTATAAAAATGAAAAGTATCAAAAATAATTTCTTCAGATTCTTTTCTAAATAAAGTAAAACCAAAAGGATGATTATATATTTTTATTCCTATATTACTATTATCTAAAGAACTTATTTGTTGTGCTGAAGAAAAATCAATATCATTGAAATTAAATAAATTTTTTGGAATTTCATAATTATTATTATTATTTTCATTATCTGTTATTTTAATATGACATCTGTCTCTAGCAAATTTAATAATAAATTTTAAATTATTTATAGGAGTTGAATTTTTAATATAAGGATTATCTTTTCCTATTCTTTCCAAAGCAACATCCATTATAATTGTTTTTTCTTTTTTATTAATTGATTTTGACATTAATTTATATACTGGATTATTATATTGCTCAATATTATTATTTTGAAAATAATCTTCATCAGCATATAATGAAGTTAAAATAATGTCTGGATTATAATTAGGAGCATTGTATAATAACATTGAAGATATTATTAAAGTAAAAAAACTAATTAAGAGGATTAAACCTTTAATTACTCTTATTTTATCATTTGAATCCAAAAAAATATCTGCACCCAGAGAATTTGAACTTAAATGAATTTGAGTATATTGATTATTATTATCACTTTGATGTGGAGTACTCATTTTTTTATTTTTTATATATATTTTATTTTTAATTAATTAATAATAATATTTCTAAAACCCAAAGTATTTTACTTTGATACTATATTAAAACAACATTAACTTATATCCAATATAATTTTAAATATTTATATTCAATTAAAATGTTATATTTTACTTCTAAAACATTTATTCTCATTATACCCAAGTTTAACAAATCAAATTAAAAAAATATTAATAAATAATTTCTTTATATTTCATAAGTTCCAATATATTAGCTCTTTTTCTAAAATCATTCACAAGAGTATGTGAAAGGATTTTCTTATAAAAAAAATTATCTCCTCCATTATCATCATCATTTTTATATTCATATTTCACAATTAATTGTTTCATTTTATGTTTATTGTCACAATTATAAGGAAAAGTATTATTAATTAGCCAATAAACTGAAATTCCCAAAGCCCAAATATCAACAGGAAAACTATATTTTTTTCCTAATAATTGCTCAGGGGCTTTATAAGGTAAACTTCCATAACCTTCATAAGCAAATTCATTTGTTCCCATAACTTTACTTAAACCAAAATCTATTATCTTCAAAACATTTTTTCCATCTTCTCTTTCACATATTATTGTATTTGTATTTTTTATATCTCTATGTATTATTCCATATGAATGAAGTGTATATAATCCACTTATTAAATGCTTTGATAAGTAATTTATTAATTTTAAATTTTTTGGTAATTTCAATTTTTTTAAATTTCCTCCTGAACAATATTCATATACATAATATATATACTTTAAATTTTCAAAATGTTCATAACATTTAATTATATTTGGAGCATTGTTTAAATGGGATAAAAATGTAAATATATCTTTTTCCCATTGTAAACATTTGAAATTTTCTATTTTTCTTATTTCTTCTATATTTTCATCTATTTTTTTATTTTTTAAACTATTTCCTCTTTCATATTGCTTATAAATTATTTTAATTGCTAATTTCTCTTGTGTAATATTATGAGTTGATAATATTACTTTACCAAAATGTCCACTCCCAATTTCTTTTGATTTTTTTGATTTAATATTATAATATTTTGATATTTCTCTTAAATGTTGAACACTTTTTATATGATTATCTAATATTTCTATATCTTCTTTATTATTAAAAAAAAAATTATATATTATTTGTTTATTATGTAAAATTGAAAATATTTGATATTGATAAATCAAACTCTTATGCTTATCTACATTAATTGTATTATATAAATTATTTGGTATTAAAGGATTAATTATTATACTTGGATATAATTGACTTATCATTATCATTGATTTAAATATACATAAATTATGTACTTTATTATAATTAATATCATTTTTCTTAATATCATATGAATAATAAAATAAAATATTATCAGCCAAAATTAATTTAACTTTTTTAAATTTTGTTAAAGTTTTTGCAAGTTTATAACATTTAATTTCAATATATTTATTATTTTCACTATAAGAAGAAGAAAGTAAAGAAGTATTAATATTAGAATTAATTTTATAAGTTTTTGTATTATTTATTGTCATAAAATTACTGTTTTCTTCTTTGTCCTCATCACTTTCACTTTGATTATAAAATTGTTGAATAGCAGTAGAAAAGTTATTTTTATTTTTATTATTTATTGTATTAATAGGACTTAAAGCTTTTTTTGTTAATTTTTCCATTTCATATTTTCCAATTTTAATAGGTTTAATACTAATATTTTTAACAACATTATTTTGAATAGAACTTATAGTATTAAATAAATCCTTATCAAATTCTTCCATTTTTTTCCTCATTTCATTATCTTCTGTTTCAAAAGGTTCAAATTCAATAAAAGAATTATTAATTAAATTAGAATATTCTTCAGCTTTTTTACTAACATTATAATGTTCATTTATTTTTTCAACAAAAGCACTTTTTGGTTTCATTGATAAATTAAAAGCATTTGTACTTATTGATTCATTATTCATATTATTACTTAAATCATATATATTATTCAATGGCATTACACTATTAAATTGGGATTTTTTCCATATTTTTAAATGATTTAAATATGATTGTTCGAAAAGTTTTATTTGATCATTATTAAAGAATTTAAATTTCTCAAAAAAAGTTATAAAAATATGTACAATATCAAAGTTTTTTTCAATTGATCTTTGAATAAATTCTTCAACTGTATAATTATCTTTATCTTCAAAGAAAGCACTAATTAGTTTCTTTAAATTAACTTCATTTTCATCATCATATAAAAACCTCATATGAAAATGTAATAAAAGTAATCTTACATCTTTAATATTAATAAGATTATCACTAAAAGAACAAAAATTTGCAATTAATCTTGTCTTTTCAATATTATTTCCAAAATATAAATTATAAAAACCTGAAACAAATTCTTCACATTTTAAACAAAGAAAATCTATTTTATTATCATCATTTTCATTATTTTTATTTTCTTGAACATTTAAATTTTTATTTCTAAAAGAATTAGAAATTAACTTTTGAGAAACTATTAAAGGAAGATTACATATTTGGAATAAAGTATACATATCTATTTTATTTCCTGAATTTTTTTGTAAACAATTATATAAAAATTTCAAAAAAACTGTTTTGGAAGATATTTGACAAGAAGTTTGATTCCAATTAAACAAATCATTTGTCGGAACTTCGGTTGAATAACTCATTTAATATTAATAATTAAATTAATTATTTTATTTTTTCTAATTAATAAATAAAGTGGTTAAATTTAAAATAACTTATATTCCACTCTAAAAATTCTATTTAAAGTGTAATCATAATAAAAAAATAAAAATTTAAAGATATTCTTTAATAATGTTATATAAGAAATAAGAATTCAAATTGCTATATTTTTCTTATTTGGGAATGAGCTTA
The DNA here is from genome assembly GCA_023807065.1 of Isotricha intestinalis. Taxonomy (NCBI): domain Eukaryota; phylum Ciliophora; class Litostomatea; order Vestibuliferida; family Isotrichidae; genus Isotricha; species Isotricha intestinalis. The sequence goes on from JAJJLU010000333.1 coordinate 29,801, forward strand.
AACTTTAATATCTTTATATTTGTTTTAATCACTGATATATTTATTTAAATATTTTTAATGATTTTTAAGTCAAGTTTTTTATATTTATATTCATATTTAATTATAATTTATTTACATACTTTAAATTTGGTTGAAATTTAACAACTCAAATTTATTTGTTTTTAAACACCAAAAATTAGAAAGAATAAAAGAATAGAATTAATATATTATAATATATTTTTTAATTAACTTTATTTAACTCAACATTTTTTTTAGAAGTTGTTTTTGAAAGTCCTTCTAATAATTTTAAAATTTGTAAAGGTTTATTATTTGTTGTATTATTATTAATATTATTATTATTTGAACTATCACAAACGATATTTTGATTAGGATTAATTTGAATATTATTATTATTAATATTATTATTAATGTTATTATTAATGATATTATTGTTAACAATATTAGTATTAGTGTTAATATTAATATTTTGTTTTATTTTATTTTCCTTTTCTTGTTCATTTATATTATTAATTGGAATAATATTTTTATTAAATATATGATTTAAATTATTTTGATTTATTGGAGAAATAAAGCCCAAACTTCTATTTAAATTCATATTATATATATAATTTAAAAGACGATTATAATCAATAGGTTGAATAAAAGTAGGAAAATTAATAAAAGTTGGATTAGGGCAATTTTGTTGAGTGTTAATTCCATTTAAATCATTTATTAAATTATTTTTACACAAATATTCATCTAAATATTTATCTAAATTTGTTCTTTTATATTTTCTTCTTATCTCTAATAAAAATTGTAAATTATCTTGAATAAATTTATTTCTTTCTTCAGGAGTTAATTCTTTATGAGAATACCTAAATTAAATATTAAATAAATATTTTACTTGCAATTTTTAGTAGTGCATTTTAAAGCATTATAATATTTACAAGGATTTAAATTATGTAAATATTTACAATTATCTCCTTTTTTACAATTTCCTTTTAAATAATATCTACATATTTCTCTTTTTCCATTAAACACTTTTTTTCCATTCAATTTATTATTTGAATAATTATTTTTTAAATTATCTAATTCTTTTGACCTACTTCTTTCTCTTTCTTTTTCTTTTTCTCTTTCTTTTTCATTTTTCTTTTCATTTTTTTTTTCTATATTTTTATGAAAAAAATTGGAAGAATCTTGTTCTTCATCACTTGAATTTTCAGCAGAGTTTTTAGAAGAAACGTTTTGTTCATTTTCCTAAATCATTTTAAAAAAAAAATAGTTTTAATTGATAAATTACATTTAAATTTTTAGGCGAATTATTATTACTTTCAATAGTTATTTCGCCTTCTTCCCTTTCATTAGGTGATTTTTTTTCATATGATTGAGACATAATTAATTGTTATTTTTTATAATTTCCTATATATATTGAATAATTTTTTTATTATATTTAACTTTAATCCAAAATAAGTATTAAAAAAGACATTTAAATACATTATTATAAAATTTAATTTATTTATTTGAATATTAAAAAAAATTTATGAAAAAATTTAAAAGTATAATCGCTTAATAAGAATTTCATTAATATAATTTAATCCAAGATTCCCATAATAAATTTATTTCTTTGAATTTTTAAAAAAAAAACAATCAAAAAAATAATTTTTATATATATAAATTTAATAAATACAATATTTAAAATATGTCAGATAATATAATTGGAAAAGTGTTTTTCAATAAATATATCCCAATTAGAAAATTAGGAGAAGGTTCCTTTGGAAGTATCTATCAAGCAAAATTTGAAGATGAATTTTTTGCATTAAAATTTGAGCTTAGAAACAAAGGAACAAATCTATTAGAAAACGAAGCATACATAATGTCTTATTTAAAAGGGAGTAAGTTCCTATTTTTAATTTTTAAAAAAAATATTAAATTAAATTAGCGGGAATACCTTATGTAAAATCTTATGGTTACTCAGGAAATTATAATATAATAGTAATGGAACTTTTAGGAAAAAGTTTAGAGGATATTTTTAATAAATTACCAATAAAAAAAATGTCAATTCGATGTGTATGTAACATAGGAATTCAAATGATAAATATAATTAAATTTGTACATGATAAGCATATTATACATAGAGATATAAAACCAGATAATTTTGTAATTGGATTAGGAGAAAATAAGAGAAACTTATATTTATTAGATTTTGGTTTAGCTAAAAAATATCGTTCAAGTGTCACATTAAAACATTATGAAATGGGAAATAAAAAAAAATTAACTGGAACTGCTCGTTATTCTTCTATTAATGCTTTAAGTGGTTATGAACAAAGTAGAAGAGATGATTTAGAAAGTATTGGTTATGTTTTATTATATTTTTTAAGAGGAAATTTACCTTGGCAAGGATTACCTATGAAAAATAAATATGACAGATATGGAAGAATTCTTGAAAAAAAAAAAAATACTTCTTCTTATGAATTATGCAAGGATTTTCCAAATGAATTTGCTCAATTTGTTGAATATACTAGAAAATTAAAATATGAAGAAAATCCTGATTATGATTTTTTAATTAAGTTATTTAATGATGTTTTAAAAAAAGATAATTTTAAATTTGATTATTTTAATGATTGGGATTTGAATTATGATAAATATGAAAAAGTTGAAAAAAATAAAGAAGATTTTATAAAAGATAATAATGAAAGTAATCAAGAGACCAAATATAAGATAAATAATAATCATAATATTGAAACTACAAAAAATAATAAAAAAATCAGTTTTAATAATATTGTTAAAAACAAAATGATTGAAAATAAAGAAGAAAGAAATAATAAAGAAACATTTGGAAAAAGAATAAATAACGAAAATAAAGAAGATAAATTTAATAAAGGAACATTTAATAATAATTATAATGAAAAAAAAGATAATAACAAAATTATAATAAATTCTCCTAAAATTAAAAATGATGAAAACAAAATGATTGAAATTCCTAAAAATAATATAAATATAATTGAACAAAATAGAATAGAATCTATTGATAATTTCATTGATAAAAAAAAAGAAAGAATTAACCAAGTTATAAATATTAATACTTCAGTAGATAAAGATAATTCTCCTATTGAACAATTAGATAATAATGAGTTTATGGACAATAATTATATTACATTAAAAAAACCTTTACAAAAACACTTATTTAATTATAATATAAATAAGGAAAAAAAAGAATTTAAAAAAAATGAAATGAACATAATATCAAAACAAGAAAAAATTAAATCTGATGAATCTTTAGATAATAATAATTTTAATGAAGATGATGAAAATGAAAAATTCAAAAAACAAATACTTAATGAAAATAAAAATGATAATATTCAAATACAAAATAATGAAAATAAAAAAGATAAAAGTTTAATTGATAATAAATTTGAAAAAAATGATAAAAGTTTAAATGAAAATAATGTTGAAAAAAATGAAAAAAACATAAATTATAATATTTCTAAAGATGATAATGTTATAGAGAAAATAGATGATGAATCTATAAATAAAAGAAAAATAGAAAAAGAGGAAGATTCATATTTAAATGTTTATGAAGAAAAAAAGATTAAAATACCAGAAACAAATAATAATTTATCAGAAGAAAATAATAATCAATTGAAAAGAGATATATCTTTAACAGAAGATATTGAATTAGAGGTTAAAAGTGAAGAAAAAAATAATAGTGAAATTATAAAGAAAGATTTAATAAGTGAAGATAAAGGAGAAAATTTTGAAAAACCAAATTCAATTTCAGAAGAAAAAAAATCTGAAAATAAAATTAATAATAATAATATTTTAATATCGGAAAGAATAAATGAAAAAGAAAAACCTGAAAAATCAATTGATGATATTATTGAAAGAATTAATAATAATGAAATACAAAATAATAGATTTGATAAAGAAAAAAATGAATTAAAAATAAATCTCGATGAAAAAAAAAACAATTTCACAAAAAACAAAAGTTCAATATATAATAATCCACAAATAATATTGAAAAAAGAAAATCCAATAGATAGTAATAATGAAGAAGAAAAAAGAAAAAATGATTTTATTAATTTTCGAAGTACTGAAAATAGTGTTTCAATAAATAAATTTAATAATGAATCAAATAAAAATATATTCAAAAAAAAAGATGAAAATTTAAATACTTATAAAATGATTAGTAGTGAAAACAATTCCCTAAAAGAAAATAATTCAAATTATAAAAAAAATATTGATCCAAATAAATATGAAAAAAGAAATGAATTTAAAATAAATAATAATCATCAAGTAAATGAAAGAATTAATGAAATAAATAATCAAAATAAAAGTTTTAAAGATAATAAAATTGAAACAAATAAAAATAATCAAATAAATAAATTAAATGAAGAAAATGAAAAAAAAGAAATAAACAAAAATTATATATCAGATAATAAAATAATAAATAATAGACAAGAAAAAGTAATAAAAGAAAAAGATAATCCATTTCAAAGTGAAGAGGGAAAAAATAATCAAAATAAAAATAATAAATATTATTGTATGAATTCTAATAGAAAAAAGGATAACGATTGCTGTACAATAATGTAGAAAGAATAAAATAAATAAATATTATAAATATCATTTTAAAACAAAACAAATTGATTTTTAATTATTTACTAATAAAATAAATTACATTTATTTTAAATTAACAAATACATTATAAATATCATTAATCAATTAAATATTATACAAAAAAGATGAGTGATGATAAAATGAGTGAAGAAATGCCTTCAATTAATATAGACCATTTTGAAATAGATTTAATGACAGAAAGAAGTGAATTTCGTTGTGTAAATTGTTTTAGAATTCCTATAATTAAAATAGTTAAAGAAGAAGAAATTCCTAATATAGAATATTCTTGTGAATGTACATTATCAGAAAAACAAAAATCAAAAATAATATCAATAAAAGAATTTTTAGACAATTTTACACAAATTCAATTAAAAACAATGATATGTAACAGTTGTAATCATGGAATAGGTTCAAATAATATAATAAATATGTATTTTTGTTTTACTTGTAAAAAACCATATTGTGATAAATGTATTACTATACATAAGAATGAAAAACCTGGTCATGAAAATTTAGATATTAATTCTATTGATGATCATTGTCTTCTTCATCCAAATGAACAAATTGTTGCTTGGAGTATTAATTTTAAAATTAACTTATGTAATTTTTGTTGTGCTGATTATCGTGATTTTGAAACTATAAAAATCAATGACGAAATTATTCAAGAAGAAACTTTGAATAATTATAAAAAAGATATAAATACAATTTCCACTTATATTTTTACTAAAATGAAAATGATTCAAAATAATATGATTAATAAATGCAATGACCAAATAGAAAAAAATGAAATTATTAAATTATATCAAGAGAATTTCAATATTAATCAAAATTTATTTTTTTTAGCTCTTCATTCAATAAATACTTATCAATTATATAAAGATAAATTAATATATCCAATTATTCAAAATATTAAAAATTCATGTAATTTTAATTTAGGAAAAATTGGATTTAATCAAAATGACTCAATTAATGATTATAAAAATTATTTAAAAACAGTTTTCATAACAAATTATTCAAAAAATGAATCATTAATACAATTTAATAAAGATGAAATGGATCAGTTAATTCAGAAATTTTTAAATGAAACTCTGAAAATAGGTAAAGAAGAAGAAACTATAAATGAAACCAAATTATATGAAAATTATGTTCCAATAATTAATGATGAAATACCAACACCGACAAATATAGGAAAATTAAAATGTATAAAATCAATAAATGTATCTAAAAAAAATAAAATATCAGCATTAATAATATTACATAATAAAAGATTTGCTATAGGAAAAGGAAAAAATATAGACATAATAGATGAAAATGAATTACAAATATTGATTACTTTACAAGGCCATGATTCTAATATTGTAACTTTAAGTCAATTAAAAGATGATACTCATAGATTAATTTCTGGGGATTTTAATAATAATATTAAATTATGGTTATTTAATGATACTACCTATCAATGTGTAGGGAATATTAAAGATAAAGAAAATAATTTTAATATATTAAAATTAATTCATTTGTCAACTGATAAATTAGTTTGTTTGACATCTCAAAGTATAGAAATATTTGAAAAAGATTTTCCCTTTGAAAAAAATTTACTTTTTATTTCAGATAAAGAAAAAGACTTTATATCTCTTTTAGAGACAAAAAAAAATTTATTAATATCATCTTCTCCAAAAGGTTCTTTAAGATTGTACAATCAAAAAGATTTAACTGTAATAAAGGAATTAAACAATATATATTGTACTTCAATGGATGCTCTAATTGAAGTTAAAAATGATAGAATTGCAATTGGAGGTAATAAACAAATTTATGTAGTAAATTCAAATAATTTTAAATTAGAAAAAATTTGCATTACTGAAGACATTGTAACTTCATTAAGTTTATTATATGATAATACATTATTAGTCTGTGAATTAGATAAAAGTTTAAAACAATATGATTTTGATTCTTGTGCTTTATTAGGTACTATTGAAAACGCTCATTATTCTTTTAGTATAAGCTGTGTTCAAATTAATCAAAAATATATAGTAAATGCTAGTTTTGTTGGATATAATATTTGGGAATATGAATAAAAAAAGAAATAGAAAATATCATAAAAAAACATTAAAAAATATTAAATTTAAATAATAAAAATATATTGAAATTAATAAATTAATAACTGAAAAACTTCATTAAAAAAATGGAATCCCAAAAAACTCAAAAAGATTATTTTTCTCAAAATGAACAAGAAGAAAAAGAATCAATATTATTTAGAAATATAGATGCAAAAGTTGATCCATTTTCAATAGAATTAGAGAAGCATATTCAAAAATTACCAAACACCTTAAAATTTATAGAAAAATATATATACTTTACATTTTTACCTCATTTAGATAATGCAATAGATGATTTAGAAAAAATAAAAGAAACTCCAAATTTTGATGAAAAAGTAATTTTTGTTCGTCCAATGACAATAAAGAGACTTCAAAATAAAAATATAACATGTTTAGATTTATTACAAAATCATAATATTAAACATTCAAAAATGAATAAATTTATATTTGGAACTTATAAAGGAGAAATATGTATATTTGATATGGATAATGATAAAATAATGTCAGAAACTCAAGTTTCAAAATCAAATAATAGAGTTGATTCAATTGCAACTTCTTCAACAAAATATTTTGATACTTATATAACTAGAATTGTTGTTAATTGCAGAAGTGAAATTTTTATTTATGTTTATGCTTATAATCATTCTTTTTCTCAAATGAATTTAGAATGTATCATTAACACAGTTAATCCTGAAATTTCTGATCCTATTGTTAATGATAATATGAGTTTAAATTTATTAATCACTAATATTAAATTATCTAAAGATGGATTCTTCTTAAGTGCTATTGATTATGAAGGTGGAGTTAGATTGTATAAATTTAATGATTTACCTTTAACTCAAAGTAATACTTCCAATAATCAAACTGAAAATGAAGAAAAAAAAGAAGAAAAGAAAGATGATAAAAAAGATGATAAGAAAAAAAGTGATAATAGTAATGTTAATAATAAATTTACTTTTATTAATAGAATTGTTTGTAATGAAAATGAAAATTTTACTATTTTACCTACAGAAGCTGTTTCTAATGAAAATGCAAGTGATAAAAAAAAGAATAATAATAAGAAAGATGATAAGAAAAAAGATGATAAAAAAGATGCTAAAAAAGGGAAAAATGATAAAGATAAAAATGCGAATGAACCAGAAAAAATAGATGAAACATTATATAATATAAAAACAGAAATTGATGAAGAAAAAGGTGATTTATCCTTATATCAAAAATATGATAAAAATCATCCATTCGTTCATTTTATACAAAAAAAATATATTACAGAAGATAAAAATTCTTCTGGTTATTCTTCAAGTACAATAACAATAGGAATTTATATTGCTTTTTCAAATTCAACTTGTTTTAAATATATTTCTTTTTATCCTTATTTAACAGATAAAATGAAAGCAATATTTAAAGTTCAAAAAGTAAAAACTGGAATTGCTTTAAGTATAGAAGATACTATGAATTTAAATTCAACAATGCAGAAAAAAGAAAGAGATTATTTAAATTATATTAGAACAATATTAAATCCTAAAAATCCTAATAATTTAAATGTTGAAATTTCAGATAAGAAAGAATCAGAAAATAAAGAAAAAGAAGATAAAAATAAAAAAGAAGATAAAAATAAGAAAGATGATAAAAAAGATAATAAGAAAGGTAAAAATGATAAAAAAGAAGAAATAGGAAAACCTAAAGAAAAGCCATTAGTAAATCCAATGTCACCAATAGATTTATTTGATATAACAAAAAATGAAATGTCTTTTACAACATTATTTAATATATCAACAATGTCTGGCCAAACATATATAAATAAAGAAAATAATTTATTAGCTTTAGGAATGATAGATGGAGGAATATTAGTTTGGGATTGTGAATTACATACAGATAAATTTTTATTACAAAAAAATTCAAGATTTGAGATTACTTCTATTTCAATTTCTGAAAATTATTTAACTTGTGGAAGTATTGTTGGTCAAATATATATTTATGAATTAATTAATGGAAAAGAATTATTTCATTGTATGCATAATCCTTATGAAACTTTACCAATTCAATTAGTATTACCTGTTTTTCCTTATATTGTTTTTTGTTTTGATTCTATGGGAATTATCTCTGTTTATAATTCTAAAGAACAAAAAAAAATTGGTAAATTATTATTAAATACTGAAACTGATAAAACTAATTTTAAAATTAGTTATTCTAATAAATATTTAATTGAATTCAATAAAGATTATATATTTATTGTTTGTGAAAAAAGTGATGTTTTTTATCCAAAAAAAAGTTTATTAGATTTAATTAATTTTCAAGATATTAGAACTGAATTTTTAAGACACAAACCTAATTCTCCTACTACAGATTTCTTTAATATTATGCAAATCGAAAGTAATCCAAAACCAAAACCAATTGAAGAAGATAATAAATTATTAACTACTTCTAATTTTAATGAAGAAATGAAAAATGAGAAAGAAGAAGAAAAAAAAGAAGATAAAAATAATAAAAGTAAAAAAGAAGATAAAAATAAAAAAAATGAAAAAGATAATAAAAAAAAAGGAAAAAATGAACCAGAAGAAGAAGAAACAAAAGAAAATTTACCAGAACCAATAACAAAAATAGAATTACAAGATAGAGTAATAATTATATATAGAATAAGAGATATATTATTTAAATGTTATCCAAATTTAGTTTTTTCATATAAAAAAGGATTATCATTGGTTAAAATATTAAAAAAATATAATAGTGATGAATTTCCAACATTTGATAAAATGACAAGTGAGTTTTCTTCAAATTTAAATAATACTAATAAAAAAAATATAAGTGAATTATCTAAAAATTTAAGGTCTTCTCCTAAGAATGCATCTTCTCCAGATAGATTAAGTAATGATTCTCCAGAAGATACTAAAGAAAATACTATGAAATTAAAATTAAATTTAATGGGTATTAATACTAATACTAATAATTTAGAAAGTATTGAAAAAGTTAAAAAAGAAAGCTCTACACAACAAAAAGATGTTTTTTATCATGCTTTTAAAAATATTAGAGATAGATATCAATATAAAGAAATTAGAGATAATAATATTCAAAAAAGAAAAGATAATATTATGAGAGAACTCAATAGGAAAAAAAATAAGAAATAAATTAATGTTTTTAATTAAAAGTATTTTTTTATTATTTTTAAACATTCAATAAAAAAGCTAAAAAATAAAAATAACACTATATAACCAAAAATAAAAAATTTATTTATTAATTAAGGAAAAAAGAGTGATTTATTTTAATAATCATTGTATATTTTAATTAGATTAATCAAAATAACTAATTAAATTTTTATAAATTAATATATCTTTTTATTAAGAATATTTATGATGGCAAATAAAATAAAATTAGAAATACAAAGATTTTTTTGCATAGATAATAATATTTATGAAGAAATACAATATTGAAGTTTTATTTCAAATGAGAATTAAAAAAAAAATAAAAAGAATTTAAATTAATTTAATGGTTATAAAATATTGTTTTTTTAATAAAAATAAAGAATCAAATTATTAGTTTTTAATTTAATTTTTATTATATGAGTATGCCATTAATAATAAAAAGATTAAATGTTTTAGATAAATATAAAGAATTCTTAGATTATAAATTTAAACCAGAAGGAAAAAATCATTCTTTTTCAAAATTGAAAAGACATATATATTATGGGGAAATAATAAATGATTTTATAGATGATTTAGAAATTTTTGGTTTTTCACCTTTTAGAGGACAAATATTTTCTGCTCAATGTAGAAACCCTGATATTCAAAAATTTACAAATAAAAAATTTAATGAAGGATTAATAAATTATGTAAAAAGAAAAAATAATAATGCTTTAGAAAGAAATTATTCTAATTATTTAAAGTTCAAAATTTTAGAAATAAAAAATAAATATAAAAATAAATATGAAATAAAAAAACCAGTAAGCCAAATTAAAAAATTTAAATATAATAAATTTTTCCAAGAATTAGGTAAAATAAGGAAAGAACAATTATTAGAAAAAAAAGAAGATTTAGAAAAAGAAAATACTTTTGAAAGTTTTTGTGATACTAATAGTGTTTTAAAAAATCAAAGTAGAAAAGATTCAAATATATTATCAACTAAAACAAGTGTTATTAATTCAATAAGTTCTACTGCAAATATATCTAATTCAATGAAAGATATTTCTTTTGTTAATTTATATAATACTGCAAAAAAATTTAAAATTAATCTTAAAAAAATTAGAGAAGATCAAATTAACATTAAACATAATAAAACAAATTTACTTTTTTCTCCAAAAAAATCAAAAGAAAAAAAAAAGAAAAAACAAAAACAATATTTGATTGTTCCTAATAAAGAAACTAAAACTAATAAAGATAATGATAAGAAAAATAGTAATAATAATAAATATTCTAATTTAAATAAAAAACAAATTTTAGATTTGTTGAGAAAAAAAATTGAAGAATCACCTTCAAGTCTTTTTGGAAAAGCAAATAAAATAAAAAAATTTAAAAGAAATTATTCTTCTCCTTCTTTTATATAAATAAATTTTTAATAATTTAGTTAAAAAACATATTTAATATTAAAAAAGGCTTTAACTAACTAATTATATTTTAATTTTTATTTATATAAGAAAGACTTATTTTAAGTTCCAAATTACAAATAATTTATTTTTTTTTTTTTCTAAAACCTTTATTAATTTCTTTAATATTATTAGATTTATATTTTTCAATTTTAATAGTATTTAAAATATAAACACTACTTGTATTAGCATTTTCTTCATCAAAATTAGATGTACTTTGGCATTTAATTTTATTTTTAAATTTAGTAAATTCATAAAATTCTTTTAAATTTTTTAAATGAGGGTTTTCTTTTAAAAAAGAAATTGATTCTTTATGTTTTTTTATCATTGGTAAATATTTATCTTTTATTGCTTGAATTTCTCTATTCATTAAATTTTCCATTCCTGCTAAATGAGTTATTAATTCTGGAAGAGAGTTTTCATTTATTTCTGAATCATTTACTAAAGTTTGTATTTCTTCTTCTGTTAAATTTATTTCATTACCATATGAATTTTTAGGTAATTCACTCTTATTTTTTTTTGTTCTTGATGATACTATACTTGATAATGGAGGTCGAGGAAATTTATTTAATGGAATTATTTTATTATTATTAATATTAATATTAGTATTATTATTGTTTTGTTTATTCTCTTTATTTAAATTTGTATTATTTGATATTGTTAAATTTCCTCCATTTGATATTTTTTTATTCTCTTGATTTATTATATTTATATTATTCCCATTACTTTTTTTCTGATGATGAGAAATTTCTTTTTCTTGGATTATCTTATCTTTCTTTTCTTCATAACTTAAACCATTCATTCCATATTTATTAATTAAATCCATATAATTATAATTAAAGGCATTCATTAAATTACAAGCACTTTTCCCATTACATTTATTATAATTTTCTTCCTCTCCAAATCCATAATTTTCCTTTAAATTATCATCATCTTTAATAATAATACTCCCCATATTTTCAACATTGTCATTAATTACATTTCCTAAATTATCTTCATCTCCATTTTCTTTATAAATAACACTATTACTTTCATTTTCCATTTCTAAACAATCTCCAAAATCATTATTATTATTATTAGAACTAATTTCCAAATTAGAATTACTATAATTATTATTATTATCATCTTCATTGCTTTCTTCTTCTCCTTCACTATAATCTAAAACTTCAGCATTAAAATCACATCTTTCTTTCATTTTTTCTCTAAACTTCAAAATATCACGAATAGAAATTTGATATAAATCTTCTAAAACTTGATTATTTTCAAAATCTTTAATAAATTTATGATTAATAAGTTCTTTAGCAGAAGGTCTTTTAAAATGGTCAAAAATTAAGCATTTAGAGACAAAATCATTAAATTCGAAAGACCATAAATGAGGATAAGTTAATCCTTTAGGAGGATTACTTATAATTTTTTTCATGACAAGAAAAGTTCTAATATGAGAATATGGAGGATTTCCTTCAGCTAATTCAATGCAAGTAATACCTAAAGACCATATATCACATTTAGAGTCATAATTATTTTGTGAAATTACTTCAGGACTCATCCAATAAGGAGTTCCAATTTTACTTATTTTCTTACTATGAGAATGCATTAATTGTGCAGAAACTCCAAAATCACCTAATTTAATTAATCCTTTTTTTGTTATTAAAATATTTCCTGCTTTTATATCTCTATGTATTTTTTTCTGAGAATGTAAATATATTAATCCTTTCAATACCATTCTTATTATATTTGATATTTGCTCTTCAGTTAATTTTCTCTTTGTTATATGCATTAAATCTAATATTGATCCTCCTTCACAATATTCTATTATTATCCATATTTTATTGTTTTTTATATATGAATTTTTATATTTTATTATATAGGGATTGTTACATTGTTTTAATACGTTAATTTCTTTTTTGTAATTTTCTATGTTTGACTTTAATATTGTTGATATTTTTGCTGCAAATATTTCTTTTGTTTTTTTGTTTTGGATTTTATATACACTACCATAATTCCCTTGACCTAATTTCTCTAAAATTGTATATTTTTGATCAGGGTCTTCTCTTTGGTTACTTATGAAGTCATACATTTGGGTTAATGTTTTTTTTTTATTTTTATTTTTGATGATTTTTTTAAATAAAATATTGAAAAAATAATTTTTTTATTCACTTTTTCTATAATCAATTCCATTAAAAATGATACTTAATTATATTTTATCTTCTTTCAAAATAAAACAAAGGAAAAAAGAATAAAAGCAAAAAATACTTTTTTACATAAAAGGAAAGTAAATTTAAAAACGTCAGTTGGAAATTTTATTATTATTAAATAGGATCCACTATTTAATTTAAGATCTACTTTTTACTTTAATAAATCTTATCATCTAAATAATTATCATAAATTTAATTATGATTTGATATAAAGATCCTCTGATACACAACATATATATAAACATAAAAATTTGAACAAAAAAAAAATAAACACCAAATTTTCTAATTTTAAAAATAATAATAATTTAACATAAAATATTCTATGAGGAAAAATAAAAATTAATTTTTTTCATAATAAACGTTTGTTTCATTGAAATGATTTATATATTAAATAATTTAAATGTTCATTAAAAAAATGCCATTTACAGAAAGTATTGAAAGTCATTTAAATTCATCAAGTGATTCAATAGGTGAAGATGATTCTTTTGATGATTTTAATTCTGAAAAAAAAGATTTCCCATCAATTGAAGATATTAAGTTTAAACATAAAAGATATGAAAATTTTCGGAGAAAAATAATAATTAAAAAAAAAGAATTAGAAGATGATAAAACTGGAACAATGTGGAAAAGCTTATATTATACTTTTTTTAATAATCAAGTTAAAAATTCTATTACTATTAATGAATTGGAATTAAGATGTAAATTTTTGTTTAATATGGATAAAATTAATAATTTAAATGATGAAATAAAGAAAAAAAATATAGAAACTTTAACTAATTTAGAACCTTTTATCCAATATTATAAAAAGAAAAAAGATGATAATTTTTTAATCAATATTTTTTCAAAAGAAAAAAATGAAGAAGAAGAAGAAGAAAATAAGAATGAGAAATTAAATAAAACACTTTTTAAAATTAAATATTCAAGAAATAATATAAAAAAAGAAAATAGTAAAATAGAAAAGAGATTCTTAAGTATGGATAAAATATATTATAAAAAAAGGAAAAGAATATATAATTCTTTATTTGAAATTTATGGTTTTAAAGAAAATGAAGAATTAATAGAAGCAATAACAAGAGTAAATGAAAAATATAAAAATGAAAAAAATAAAATTTATCTTGATAACCTAAATAAAATTAATGAAGGAAAATTTGCTTTTTCAAGAGAAGTTCAATTAATTGAAGATACTTTTCATTCAAATGAAGCAATTAAAAATGATATTCAAGGAATTATTAATGTTAATCATAATTCTAAATTTTTTGAAGAAAATATGGATAAAGATTTAATTAAAGAATATAGTAATAAACTTGAACCTCAAAATAGAATGTCACGACAAATTAATACTTTAAATAATAAAATTCTATCTAAAATTGATCCTTCTTTTAAAATTATTATATAAGTAATTTTAATCAATTAATTTTATATTTTTCTTTAAATTTTTTTTGTTTTATTAAATTCTTTTTTACTTTTTTATATAATAAAGTTGTTAATTTAGTTTTCTAAATTCCAAAAATATTTCCCAAAAAAATAATATAAATTTCCTAATTAAAAAACAATAAAATATAATATAATTATGATTATTATACTAATGAAAAATATAATTATTAAAATTTTATAAATCTAAAATGGAAGATGAGTAATTTTATTAAAGTTTTTATTAATAATAAGAATTTGTTAAACAAATATTTTTTAAAAATTTTTTGAGTGTTTCTAATGATGTTATTGTTAATATAAAAATACTAAGGAGAATGTTATATTTAAATATTTTGAGAGATTTCTTGTTTTTTATCTTTTTAACACATATATTATATTATTTTTTTAATTTTAATTCAAATAATTTTTTATAATAGTAGGATTAAAAAATAAAGACTTAAATGTTTATCTCTTATACTATTTGTTGATTTGAAAATTTGGTTTTGTTTTATGTTTTAAAGTTAATAATTTTTTATTTTTCTGTATTTTTTGGTGTTTTTTTAGAATATTCATATATTTGGGTTATTAACAAGAACAAAAATTCTTTTAAGTTTTTTTTATTTGGTAAATTTATTTCCATATAATGTATATTATATAATTTTGTAAATTGTTTTATAGAATTTATATCTACATTTCTTTCATTTTTTAAATCAATTTTTGTTCCAATTAAAAATACAATTTTATTTGAATACAAATCTTCCTGAAAAAGATTTTTGATTTTTTCAAAAGAACAAATATTTGTAGTATCTAAACAAAAAATAATTATAGTAGAAGTTTTAATATATATTTTATATAAACAATTAAATCTATTATTCCCTGAAATGTCATATAAATCAAGTTTAATTTTATAATATCTTTTATTGATAATTTTCTTAGTAACATATCTACGAATATTAATTCCAATAGTAGGAATATATTCTTTTGTAAAAACATTATCAACAATTAAATTGATTAACGTAGTTTTTCCTACTTTTTCATCTCCAATAAAACAAACATTATATTCTTCCATAAAAACTATAATTAAAAAAACAATTAGATTTATGTTATTTTATATTAATAAAAATTATTATAAAAAATATTATAATCATATAAATCTCTTTTATTCTTTCTATATAATTTACCAAGAGAATTTCCTCTTAAATCATCATTTGAATTATAATTTAAATTACCATTGCTTAAAGAATTTCTATTTTCTTGAAATTCTAATAATTTAAGATTATTAATATTATTTAAATCAATATTATTTTCAACATACATTGTTTTCATTTTTTTACTTGGTTCACAAGATAAATTATTTATTTTAGGTTTTTTAAACTTGATATTATGTTCTTTTCTTATTTTATTCATTAATTGATTTTGTCTTTTTAAAAACATTGATTGAGCTGTTATTTTATGTTTAGGTTTATTTGATGTAAAATTACTATAATTTAAATAATTACTCGTGTTAAATTCACTATATTTTGTTTGTAAATATTCATCTTCTTTTGTAGAATATAAATTTTGTAAACTTAAACTTTTTTTTATATCTAATAAATATTTAGGTTTTTGTTTTTGTCTTTTGTTTAAATTATTTATTTTTTTATTCTCAGAATATTTTTTTAAAAATAAAAAACAACTAAATTTCTCTATTTTTAACCTATTATTAAATATAATGAACATTGTATTTATTGAAGAATATTGTTTAATAAGTAAATTTTGAGAATATTTTTTAATAATTTTATGAGCAAAAATTTTAAAGTTATCATCAATTGAAAGAATATTTTTTAAATAAGAAGATAAGGCATTTACATAAATATTAGTATTTGAAACTTTTTGATTATAATTTGAAAATTTTTTCTGTGTTATCAAAGAAAAAATTGAGAGAAAATTTTTAATTGAATTTTGATCAATCATCCCAATTTGTTCTAAATAATTACAAAGACTTTGAATATTCATTAATCCTTTTAATTTAAAATTTAATTTTTTAAAAAAAAAACAATAAAAATAATAATTATAATTAATTAATAGGTTAAGAAGTATTAAATAAATAATCATTTATTATGAAAACTAAAAATATAATTACAGAATTTTCTTTTAAAAGTCATTTTATAACTTTTATATCTCAAGCAATAAGAACAATTTTAATTGATTTTTATGAATATATAACAGATGATGGTCTTTTTCTTTCATTTAATAAATATGTAGTGTTAGAACAATTTCATGATTTAAATGTAATTCCTTTAAAATTAATAAAATATATTAATTATTGTTGGCATTTATATAATAAAGAAGAAAGAACTGATGATTATATTTATATTATTTCTAAGTTAGATAAAATTAAATTTACAGGGAAATTTAAACATAATTATTGTTTGTTTGATTTAATTTGGAATTTTTCTTTAAAAACTTTAATTTATATTTTAGGAAGAATTGATTTGGAAACTATTGAAAAAAAAGATTTTTTTGTTAAAAGAATTAATGATATGCTTGATATTTTTACTAATTTTGATGAAGGTGATATTGAAAAATTTGAGGATGAAAATTGTTGTTTAGAATGTGAATTAGAAAAAGAAAAAAAATTTAATTATAGTGATAAAGAAGATTTTATAAAAGTTAAATTTTTAATGAATAGATATTGATATTTTATATTTAATAGGAATTATTAAAATTATATATTTAAATTTAATAATCTAATATTTATTAAATTTATACTCTATTTATCAAGAAAATAAATCATTAAATATTATATAATTGAAAATAAAAAATTATCTCATAAATTTTTGTCTATGAAAATAATTTTAAAAAGTTTACATATTTTACAAAAATAACTTAATAATTATTTAGTTTTTTATAAACCTCAAAATCACGTCTAATTAATTTATATTTAATATTTTATCTTTTATTTTGCTAACTAAATTATCATAAATAATTTCATCAATTTTAGATACATTTAAATTTTTCGAATTCATTTTAAAATAAGAAATAATTTCACTTTCAGTAAAGGGAGTATTTTTAAACTCTAATAATTTATTTCTTTCTTCTGCGTTTTTTAAATTAATTTTTTTAAAAAAATTTAAGCTTTTAATCTGAATTTCATTTAATAAAATTCTTTTAATAAAATCCATTTCCTTTAAATTTTTCAAATATCTATTTACTTCAACTAAATTAATATAATACCATTCTAATATTTTTGAATATTTATAATATTTTTTTGAACAACATAAATATTTTTTAAAATCAGGATTATATTCATAATTTCCTATTTGATATTTAGTTCCAAATTCTTTATTACTTGAAAATTTTTTAGAAACAATTTGATTAGAATATAATTTATGAATAAGATTTAAATAACTTTGTTCTGGTGAAGGATGAATGTTTAAATAAGTATTTTTTTTTTTTATATTATGATAATAAGTTGAATTGGTCTTTGTAGTATTTTTAAATGTGTTATTTTTGTTTTTTCTAAAAAAATGTTTCATACTTTTTTCTTTTTGATTAGGTAATAAATCTTCAACATTATTTAAAGATAAAATAAAATTATTATTATTATTTTGACATAAATCATCAATTTTATTTGTAATATTATTTTGTTCTATTGAACTTAAACAAATTGTTTTTTTTGAAATATGACTATTAAATTTTTTAATATGTAATTGATTATTATTATCTTCAAATTCAAAATGTTTATCTAAAATTTCTAATTTCCTTAAATTTTCTCCAACATAATTACCAATTAACCCACAGAAATAAATAATAATATTCATTAAACTACCAACAATAGCAATAACACTTTGAATTTTTGTATAAGATCTAATATAAAAGTTATTTTCTCTTAAAGTATAAAGATTTAATTCATATATTTTAGATGAAGCACCTTCTGAAAGTAAATCTTCTTCAAAAAAAAAAGAATAAGTAGATTTAATATTATCAACTCCCCAAAAAGAAGAATTTTTTCCACTTTTTATTAACCAACCTTTATCATCATTAAGAATAGTTTTTTTTAAAAAAATATCATCATTTCTTTGTAATCTAGTACTTAAACAATAATAATAATTTTTAATATTTTTATTTAAAGGATTTTTATAAGATAAAGGATTAAATTCAATAACAGGATAATATAAAGCGAAATATTTAGGATTATCTTGACTTAAGTATTTATTTAATAAATTTATATTAGTACATTTATTATTATTTTTAGAAAATTGAGTTCCATTTTCACAGTAAAAAATTTGTATTTCAAAATAATATAAATTTGGAGAATCCCAATATCCACCAAATTTTTTTCCTCCTAATTCAGGACAATATAATAAACCAAAAGTTTCAGTTAAATTTTGATTATTTTCAAAATCACTATCATTACATATATGATAATTTAAATATTCATCATTTATTTTTGAACGGAATCTACCATCTTCTCCTGGTTCTGTTGTATAATAATATATTCTAAAATATAATATATTTGAAACATTTATAAAATTTCCATCGTAATCTTCTATTCTAAATGCAAATTGAACATTTTCTTTTTTTAAATCTAGTTGCTCGTATAATAAATTATTTTCTATTGACATTGTTACTGAGGGGTTTTTTCTTGAAAATAAATTGTCTCCAAATATTATTATTAAAAGAAAAAACATTATTAAGATAAATAGAGTTAAAAATCCTCCTATAGTTGTTCCTCTTATTGGTGTTTTTCCTGAATAAAAATGGAATTTTGAACCAAAGAAATCAATTTTTTGAAAAAATGTTAAAAACATTTTTTGTTTTTGATATTTTTATTTTTTTAATATATTATGTTTTTAATTTTTTTAAGATAATTAATTGAAGAAAAAATATATAGAAAAAAAGTAAAATAAAAACTTTCAAAACTAAAAATAAGAAAAAGAAAGGGAAAAATCAATAAAATATATTAAATTAATTTAAGAATTTAGGAATATCTCATAGTTAAATTAAATTAAAACCTTTATTATCTCCCATAATATTTTAAAAACATAATATAAAATGAATTAAATGATTAATTGAAAAACAAGATTATAAATTATTAAATTCAAATAAATATTAAAAAAATCTATCAAAAAAATTTTTTATTTATATTTTTTTTATAAATGATTTTTATTTATATATGTCATAAAAAAAAAATTATATTGTATTTCATCATTATTTGTCTTATATAGTTTTTTTATTATCAAAAACAATTTGTATTAAAGTTTAAGGTTAAAAATAATTATTTTCTAAATTTAAATAAGAAATAAAATTTATAAACAGAAGTATTAACATTAATAGAAATATTATATATAAGTTTCCCCATTTAAAATTTTAAATATTAAATAAAATATTATCAAAAATAATAAAATTAACTTTATTTCTCTTCTTCCATTTCTTGTCCTTGTTCATCAATTAACTTATCTTTCTTATTCTCATTATTACTAACACAAATAAAAATACCCATCATAATAAGAACTAAAGAATTACAAATCATTAAAAAGAGCATTCCATAATGATAATAACCAAGAGGTTTAAAATGATCATTAACAGCACCATAAATTAATGGAGCAGGTCCTGAAGTAACTAACATAGAAAACATATTTGTAATAGAAAAAGCACTTCCTTTTAAATCACTTGAAACAGAATTCATAATTAAACCATTAACAAAAGTTAAATCAGAAGCATCAAATATTAAAAATAACATTAATACAATACAAAAACTATATAAATTTCTAACAAAAGGAATGATTAAACCAAAAATAGAAGAAATTATATGTAAATTAAATAATATTTTAGGTGCATTTGGTTTATCATAACCTCCTTTTAAAAATGAAGAAATAAATGAATTTATAAAAACTGCTCCAAAAGGTCCTAAAACACACACTATAGTATATGATATAAATATTATTTTAGAATCGTTTACTCCTATTACACTTCTCATATAATCTGCACACCAATAATGAATTGCTGTATTCACTCCATGCATTATTGATCTTGTTAAATTTATTATATTAAATTTCTTATTGGTAAATATTGAACATATATTTTGAAATACTGATATTTTGCTTTTTTCTTTTAATTCCTTTGAACTTCTTAATTTAAAAATAGATTTTTTTTCATTTTCATTTTCCTTATCTAAAACAACATATTTAGAAAAATAGTTTTGAGGAGATAAAAGAACAAAAAAAGCAACAAATAATAAATAACAACCTTCAGTGACAAAACCTAATTGGAACTAGAAAATAATAAAAAAAAAAAATACATTTTCTTCACCGTAAAAAACAGAAAGAGCATATCCAGTGACTTTTCCAACAGGAATAACAACTTGTCTAAAAGTTAATTGAACAGTTTTATAATTTTTTAATCCAAATTGATCAATCCAAACAGGAATATAAATAGAAACAGGCATATGAGTTATTCCAATAATACCTCTTAAAATAATTAATATTAAAGCGTTATTAGAAAATTTAAACATTATACACATTAAACCTTTTATTGTACAAAAAAAAATAAACATCCATTTTGGATTTGTTTTATTTGATATTAATATATACAAAAATGAACCAAATGATCTTCCTATTCCATTCATTGTCCCAAACATTCCAAATTTTTTGTCATTCATTTTAAATTGAGCTTTTATTGCTTTTGAAGATAAGGATAATATACCACTCGATGCACTTATTGCTAATTCTACACTCACTATTATTGTAAATAATATTATTCTATAGGAACGAGATAATGGTATTATTTTGGGAGTTTCCTATTAATTTTTTTTTTGAAGTTATTTAAAATATTATTTTTACTTCTTTTGAAGACATTTTTTTTTTAATTAAATTATGATTTTTTTATAATTTATTCTATTATTTTATATTGTATTATTTATTATTTTTATTTTTACTGGAATATTTGATATTATTATGAATTTTGTTTTTGTTAATTTATCAATATAGGGTTAAATGATAAGGATGTTAGAAACCGATTTTCATTATATGAATTTTTCTATTATTAAAGAAGTCTTTTCAAAATATAAATAAAACAAAAAAAAATATCACAAAATCAAAATATAGAAGATAATATATATGCGATAGAAATTTGTTATATGAAAACTTAAGAAAATTAAAAAAGAAACAATATGTTAGAAATTGTTGATAAAAAATTAAAATAAGTAAATTTTTAGAAAGAAATTTATAAAGAAGGAAAAAATTAAAATTGATTTGGAATCATCAATAAATAAAAAAAATAACTTTATTTGAAATTCTTTCCAAACATTTAATTTAATTAAGATTAGATAAATAATTTGTATATATATTAAAGATAAATAATTTATTTTTATATTTTAAATTTAATCATAATTATTAATTCGAAGAAAATACCTATAAATAATATATAAAATAAATATTTTAAAATTGAATTTATTTGAATATATCTTCCTTTATCTTTAGTTGATAAAAATACATCATTACTATAAAATGTAATTATCTTTTTATCATAATCAAATTTTGATATATATGATATTAAAAAATCCCATCCTAAAACCCATTCATTATCGTCTTCTTTATTAATATCAATATTTAAATTAAGAAAAACAATTTTTGAATTGTTTTTATTAATTGTTCCAATAAATAAATTTTCTAGATTTAAAATAAGACAAAAATTATAAAATTCAAAATTAATTTTTGGTAAATTTGAAATAATTTCTTTTTTACAAAAAATTTTTTTATTGTTAAATATGCTTTTATAAAAACAATCACCTTTTTTATATAAATTTTTTAGAACAGTATTATTAATAAATAATAATATTTCTAAAGGAATTACTGTTTTCATTCTCTCAACAGCAAAAGTAACAATTTGATTATGAAAAGATTTATTATAAAAATTTTCAATATATATTTTATTCACTTTACAACCCCATCTTCTTGATTTATTATTTATAATAATAGGACATTTAACTTTATTTTTCCTTAAAATAATACTTTTAGGAATTTCCCCAATGTAAAAATTACCATTTTTTTCTTTTGTTAATTCAGGTTCAAAACCATAAATTTTATTTTCTATTATATTATTATTTTTAAGTTGATTTAAAAAATTATTTCTTTCGTTATTAAAATAATATGATAATGCTAATGCATTATTAACATTATTCATATTTGATCTTTTTAAAATTGAATAATATTCAAAATTAAATATTATATTGGCTATTGAAGCCTTTTCTAATTTTTTTTCACATGTTATACTTTCATTTCTTATTGTTATATTTGCTTTAGTAATATTAATTTTTTTTTTAAATCGATTGTTTAATATTGTAAATTTACTATTTTGAGATATTATAAAAAATGATGAATGATTATGTGAAGATAGATTTAAATATGTTACTGCTTTCCCTGTTACTATTATTAAAGGAGCTTTTATTAGTTTGGAATTTATTAAACTATATAAGCAAAGAATAATTGAATGAATCATTAAACAAAATAAATTAATTTTTATAAAATTGCATTAATAGTGGTTTTGGAAAAAAGATATTATTTATTTAAAGAACAAAATATTTAACTTATATTAAACTTAAAAAAATAATCAAATTAAAAAAAAGTGTTCTATTTCCATATAAATAAATTAATCATTTATTTTTACTTAGTTTTTAATTTTTTTATGTTTTTATTATATTTTTTGAGTAGAAAAGGTAAATGTAATTATTATGAATATATAATAGATTTTGTTTTGATTTTTTAAATTGAATGAAACTTTCTTTATAAAATTGAAAAAATTCATTAATAAATTAATCAAAATTTTTTTCATATTATATATATAATCTAAATTATAAGTAAGACTTAATTTATATAATTAATTTTGGATACTTTTTTCAATAATTAATTTAAATTCATCAAAAGTAAACTCATCATATTCAGTTTTATTTATTTCTTTTAATAATAATAAAATTATTTCTCTATTCTTAATATTTTCAAGTCCAATAATTTCACTAATATCTTTTTCAGGTATTTTAATATTATTATTTAAATCAAATATTTTAAATGCATTTTTCAAATTTTCCTCGTTAAAAATTTCATTAATATTAATAATTAATTTTACAATATCAAACAAAGAAAAAAAATCATTATTTAAATCATCAATTTTTAACTTATCATTACCTAATTTTTCAATTATATTAAATAATTCATTTTTAGAAATTTTACCATCTTTATTTACATTAACCGAATAAAAAGTATCTTTAATTTTAATTAATTCATCTTTATAACAATTACTATTACAAATTAAAAATAAAAATATAGATTTAAAAAATTTTGAATCACTTGATAAATAAATTGAAGAAGATAAAATTTCAGAATTATCAAGTTCAATTTCTTTATCAGTTTTAAAAAAAGAATGTTCTAAAGCATCTTTTGCACTAATTCTAAATTGTGGTTTATAAATAAAACATTTTTTCATTAAATCTTTTGCTTCAAAACTAATATTACTAAATAATTTATTGTTAAAATTAAATTTCCCATTTATTATTTTATCATATGTTTCACTTTCATTTTCTCCTTTAAATGGAAATTCTCCAGTTAATAAATAATACATTATTACTCCACAAGACCAAATATCACATTTTTCATTATAATTATTTTTTAAAATTTCAGGAGAGGAAAAATATATTGAATCTATTTTATCTTTGTAATTTGTTTTTTTTCTTTGATTAAATATATTACTAAAACCAAAATCACTTATTTTTGCATCATATTTTTCTATATTATGAATTAAATTTAAATTATTTGAAATACCATCTGTGCTAATATCCAATGATTTACAACTTATTATTTCACTTGAATAATTTAATTGATTATTATCCTTATTATCATTATTATTATCATTATTATTATTATTATCATTGTTATTATCACTATTATTATTATTATTATTATTATTATTATTATTATTATTATTATTATTGTTATTATTATTATCTTCATTTTTTTTATTTAATTTTTCCAAATAAATTTCATTCATAAACTTATTTACTGTTGAATTATATCTTTGATATTCTCCATTAAAATATAAATTATTAGTAAATAATAAAACATTTTCAAATTTAATATCGCCATGAATAATTTCATTTAAATGTAAATAATTAACTCCAGAGAAAATATCTTTCATTATTTTTTTAACAATAATTTCAGGAAATTTCTTATATTGATTAATTAATTTATTTAAATTACCTTCGAAGCAAAATTTACTAATAAAAAAGAAATCATCTTCATCTCTATAAACTTGATTAATTCTAGTAAGATTATGATAATTAATACTTTTTAAAACTTTAATTTCATGAATTAAATCATCTTCTTTAAAATTAATTTTTAATTGATTTTCATTAATAACTTTCATATTTTTAATTTTACCAGTAATTTTATGTTTAATTTTAAACGTTTTACCATAAGTTCCAATACCAACTAAACCAATAATATCATAGTCATCATAAGGAGAACCATATTTAGAATTATTTATTAAAGAAGTTGTTTTTATTTCTATTGGACTTTCATTTCCTACTGATATTATATTATATGGACCATCCATTCTTCCTACAAATGCACTATGAAGAGTACTTGCTCTTGTCATATTATCTTCATACTTTTTTTCACCTTGAATACAACAATTGTGTAATAAACCCATTTTTGTTTTGTTATAATTTTTTATTTTTAATATACTTTGATTGTTATTTTTTTTATGTTTTTTTTCTTTTTTAAGATTTAATTTTCTTTTATTATTCAAAAATATTTTTTTTTTGTTATCCGTTGTTTTTATAAATTTATTTTTATTTATTAAATAATTTAATATTTACAATTATTTACAATATTCTATTTTTTAAAGAAAAATGATTTGGTTTTCAAAATTTAATAAAGTTCTTTTAAAATTTAATTCTTTTTTTTCAAAAGAATTATTTTTTATATCATAATTACCTAAAGTAGTAAATTAATTTATTTTGTTTGTCTTATTTTATCAATTTATTTATAGATTCTTTTTCTGGATTTAAATTGATTTTTAAGGTTTTAATATTTAAATATTATCTAATTGAATTTTTATCAGAAATAATATATTAATTTTTTTGATTTTCATTTGATTCACATTTTCTAATATGTTTTTTTATTTATAAGAGTTATTTAAATAAATTATAATAAAAAATAAGTTAAATTTTTGTTTTTTTTTGAATGTTTATATTATTTTATATTAAGTGATTATTTATCAAATTACTTTTCAAAGAAATCTTCGAAATCTTCAGGGTTATATATTTTGTAATTATTTGGATTTAAATTTGGAGGAACAGTATATGCCATTGTTTTAATTAAATTAAAAACTTTTTCTATTAATTGGGTGATTGGATTTGAATCAAATTTATCGAAAATTTTTTTTATTCTTTTTAATGAGTTAATTGTATTATTGTAATTATATGAAAAATCAAAACATACATCAATCAAATCATTTATCTCTTTTATAATTTCATCAACTTTTATATTTAGAATCTGTTGTTTAATAACATGTTCAACTAAGACATAACTTACTTTGAAAGTAGAAATTAAATTTTTGACCTGTGTTTCATCAGTGGATATTTTATATAATTGAACTAATTTATCAATATAAAAATTAATTTGATCTTTTTGATAAAACTTAAAATAATTTTTTAAGAAATCATTTAAATATTTTTTTATTAAAGAAGCAACTTCATCAATATTTTGAATGTAATTTGGAACAACAAAATTTGGTGGAATTTTATCAATTAATATTTTAATAATACTTGAAACACCTTCAAATTTAATTAAAATATTTGGAACTATTTCTTCTTTAATTATTTTAGTTAAATTTGTTTTTAATATTTCTGTTTTATTTTTATTTTCCTTTTCAATATCTTCTTTATTTTCCTCAAAGTATTTAATAAATAATTCAATTTGATTTTTTAAATTTTGAATTAAGTTTTGTATTTCATTTTTTATTGTTTCTACCTTTATTTTTTCAATGTCTTTTTGAAAATCTTGAAATTTTAGTTTAACTCCTTTAATTATATCTTTTTTCAAATTTTGAATTTTTAATATTAATCTTAAATTTAAGTATTCTTTATCTATTGTTCTAAATTGTTCAATTTTATTCTTATAATCAGGGAATATTTGCTTAGATATATTCATTAAAAATTCTTTATTATCAAATATAATTTCTACTATTTCACCTACTTTGTCTTCCAATTGTAATTTATCAAATTGAGAATTAATTTTATCATCAAATTGAGAAAGAGATATTTTTTGGAAATATATTTTTAGGTCTTCTATCACTTTTTCAAATTGTCTCAAATATTTATCATACTTTTTATATTCTATAAAATCTAAAGTGTTGGTAATAAATTTTTCTTTGCTTTCTCTTTCTGATTTAATTAATTTTTTGTAATATTCAAATATTTTTTTAACATTCTTATTTACATCAATGTTTGGAACTTGCTGTAAAAAGCGTTTATTTAAAACAACTGATAATAGAAAGAAGATTAAATAAATCTTTAAAATTTTCATATTATATTTATATTTATATTTATATTTAATTAGATCTCATATATATATACATACATTCAATTAATTATTTTTTATATATAAAAGAAAAAATAAAATTTATTAAAATAAAATTTTAAAATATAAAACAAATAAAAATACCTAAAAATAATGTATTAATTTAATTATTAAAAAAAAAATTTTAATTGTTCAATTTTATTAGATTTTTTTATATAAAAGAATATAATAAATAATAAGTGTTTTCATTTTTTTTATATTGTTTTAAATTTTTTTAAAGTTTTCAATTTATAATCTGATTGATTTAATTTCCAAACCATTATTTAATATTTATTTTAATTTAAATTAAAAAAAATTTTCTTTTATATGAAACATAAACTAATTTATTTAATGTATAATAAAAACCCTTAAAATAATATTAAATAAATGAAAGTTATTTTCATTTTTTATCCTTTTTCCTCAGAAATTTCATAAAATCATAAATTCAATTTCCTAATCCCTAATAAATATTTTAAAATTCCTATTATGTAATAATATTAACTAAAATTAAAAAACTAAAAATTTTCATAATAAACAGATTAAAATTAATATTATTTTAAATAAATAATTAAATTCAATATCATACGAAATATTTAATAATTAATATTTATTTTTATTTCTCAAAATGTACGAAAAAAAGAAATTCTCAGATAAAATACGTTCTTTTGACATATATGGAAAGCTTCCAAGCAATTATTTAAAGCCAACATTAGTAGGTGCAATATGTAAAAAATTAAATATATAACATTTTCAAAAACAGTAACTGTATTAACATTTCTAATTTCAATATATTTATTCTTATTTGAATTTTCCAAATATTTTAAGACAATATCAACATCTCAATTATTAGTAGACACATCAAAAGGATCAAACCGTCTTAGAATAAATATAGATATCACAATGCATCGTCTTCCTTGTTCAATATTATCATTAGATATAAGTGATTTTACAGGAGCACATACATCAAATGTGAAAGGTACATTAGAGAAGACAAGATTAGATAAAGATGGAAATATAATAAAGAAAAATTCAGAGAAAATGGGAGAAGATAAAGAACATGAAGTAATTCAACCAAATATTGAAGAATTAAAAAAATCATTAAATGATAAAGAAGGATGCAGATTAAAAGGAAGTATAAGTGTTTTAAGATTACCAGGAAATTTCCATGTTTCTTCACATGCCTTTTTTAATATTATTAAAGAATTTAGAGCTAATGGAACTAATATTAATTTTGATATTACTCATACTGTTAATCATATTGCTTTTGGGGAAGAAAAAGATATTGAATTTATTAAAAAAGAATTTAATGATGGTATTATTACTCCTCTTGATAATATAAAAGGTGAAGATACTGGAGATAAAAAATTATTTGAATATTATTTAAAAATTGTTCCTACTGAATATTATACTCTTGAAAATAATAGATATAGTGTTTTTCAATTTACTGCTATACAAAATAAAGTTGAAAGTAATATGATTCCTACTATTTTCTTTAGATATGATATTTCACCTATTTTAGTTAAGTTTTCTAAAAAAAATGCTGATAATTTTGATGGACTTATTAATATTTGTGCTATTATTGGAGGAATGTTTACTATTGCTGGAATTTTAGATTCGGTCTTACTTAGAATTTTTAGTAAAAATACTAAAAATGATTAATTATAAAGGATTAAATTGAATTTTTTTACTTTTTTTATAATAAATTATTATTTCAATAAAAGCTATAAACTAATAATTCTTTTTTTTCTTCTTTTTTCTATTAAATATAATTATATTTGAATTTAATTAAATAGTTAGAATATTATTTCTCTTTTTTAATTGAAGTGATTAAATTACTTTTAGATTAGGAAGTTATGATTTTAATTTTCTTTAGTTCACTCTAAATTTAGTATACTTTATTGTTTTTTTTAAAATTATTTTTAGTAATTATTTACATGAAAAGAAATTGAAATTATGTTATTAATTATATATATGTATTTAACTAATTAATTTAAATTAATTTTTTACTTTATTCATAATACTTTAATAAAATTTTCCTTTTTTTCCAAAAAATTCAAAAAAAATTCAAAATCTAAAAGTTTAAATTTTATTTTTGTTTAAATAATAATATTTTTTTTAAATTTTCAGTCAAATTTTTATAAATTATTTTTAATTAATATAATATTAAAAACAAAACCTAATCATAAAATATGAAAAATTATTACCGAGCTTTTAATTCTTTTTCAGCAGAAAAAACAGAAATATCAACTCAAGTAACAAACACAAGTAAAAAAACAAATATAAATTTATTAAAAAATAAAATTTATCCAAATCAAAAACTAATAAATAGAAATAATTACGATCTCACAAATTTTCATTTAGAAACATTAAGAACAGAAATTCATGAAAACATAAGATATAAATTACTTTTAAATTCAGAAAAAAGAGAACCATTTCATTTACCAGTTTTTACAAATAGAAGAAATCCAAAAATAATAAAAAATAAAACAACTAAATATAGTAATAATAATAAAATTCAATTTTATTATCCTGGAACATCATTAATAACTCTTTCAAATTGCATAAAAAATAAAAAAAAGAAAAAAAATAATTTTTCAACTACAATACAGAATAATTTAAATAAATTTAATTCAAAAAATAATAAAAGAATACATAAAAGAAATAATACATGTGATTTAATAAAGAATTTGAAATCAAAATCATATAGAAATCAAACTAGAGTAGAATCAATAACTGAATTTTTTAATAAAACTAAGAAAATGTCTTTTTCAAAATATATTAATCATCTTCAAAAAAAAGAAATAAATAAAATTAATGAAGGATTTGAAACTAAAATAAAATTATTTAATGTAGAAATTTTTCGTTTAAAAAGAATGATTTCTTTACTTAATTTATATATTGAAGATGAAAATAAATATTATAATTATTTAAAAAATATTTTAAAAAAAGAAAAAGAAATTTGTGATAATTTATTAGAAAAAAGAAATCAATCTTTAAATGAAACTTTTTTATTAAGACATAAATTAGGAACAATATTAAGAAAGTTTGAAAAAAGTTTTTATAATAAATTCTTTTTATTATGTGTTAAAAACGGAACAAATCAAATTGAAAAATTTAATGAAGAAGATAAAATTGATTATTTAAAAGATAAAAATACTTTAGAACAATTATCTGATTTTTCTTTAATACAAAAAAAAATTAATATTGAAATTTCAAAAAATGAAAATTTAACAAATGAAGAACTTGAAATTTTAGTTTTTGGAAGAAAATTATTTGAAAAACCTTCTTTAATTTTTTCTTCTCCTGAAAAATTTAAAATTAAATTATCCTTATTTGAAAAAAAAATACAATTATCTCTTGATGAATATAATGAAAAACAAGATGAATTAGATGATATTAGGAAAGAATATATGGAAAAAATTAATTTAATAAAAGAAGATTTGAGAATAGATGATTTTTATAAAAATGAATTTATTAATAATGTTAATTTATTAAATAAATTAAAATTAGAAAATAAATATTTAACTAATTATAAGAGAAATATACCAATGAAAAATAATGATAATAAAATATTAA
Organism: Isotricha intestinalis; assembly: GCA_023807065.1. NCBI lineage: Eukaryota > Ciliophora > Litostomatea > Vestibuliferida > Isotrichidae > Isotricha > Isotricha intestinalis. Next base: position 60,837 of record JAJJLU010000333.1, read on the forward strand.
TAATCGAAGAAAAAATATTAGATATATATTATTCTATTAATAGTGTTTTTCCTATTTCGAAAAAAGATTATTTATTTGAAAAATATAATTGTGTTTCTTATTTAAAAGATATTGAAATCCTTATTAATAAATTGATTAAATTTAAAAAAGAGCAAATATTATATAATTATAATGCTTTTCAAATTGTACAGAAAAAAATTGATGAACAAAATAAAATTAAAAAAATAAAAGAGCTTAAAGAAAAAGCAGAAAATGATTTTAATTCAAAAATCAAAAAAGCATATATTAAATCAACTAAAATAATTATATTACCTCATAAAAAAGTACAAGATGATTATTATATCCATTTAACTAAGAAAAAAAATGAAGAAAAAAAATCTAAAAAACAAAAATATAGAATCTCCTTCACATATGAATAAATAATTAATTATTAAGAAAATAAAATTCCTAGAAAAAAGATATTTAAACATCGTAAAATTATATTAGACATTTAAAGATAATATTTTTATATATTTAATAATTGAAACAAAAAGTAAAAGTAAATAAGATATATATTATAATAATTTTTATTTATTAAAGAAATTGATAGATTTAAACTGAATAAATAATGTAAATAACAAAAAAGAATGATATTGTTTTAAAAAATAAAAAAATAATTTCTTTTCCAACTTTTTATGGTTTTAAGATACCTAAACCATCAATATCCCTCATTTCTTCTCTTCTCTTTATTTATTTCAACATCTACAATTCAAAATGATTAATTAAAATAAGTTCAATTCATTTAAATCATCTATAAACAAAATCAGTATAATCATTCTAATGACAAAATTTATGTTTGTATAAAGAAATAATTATTAAAAATTAATTTAAAATATTTGATTAAAAAAATTATAATTACCTAAAATAAATTTAAATAATTTAAATGAACATGAATCTAGAATTTAATTATAAATTTGATAATAAAGATTATATAATAACTCTTCAATCAATATCATCAAAAATATTAATAACAATAGAAGAAGAAGTTTCAAGTATATATTGGAAGAAAGAACTTGATGAAAATTTTGTATCAGAAATTACAAGGCAAATGGGAAGTTATAAATCATTAGAAGTTTTTACAAAAATGTTAATTGCAGCTTTAAGTCAAAAAAATGATAAAGTATCATTAAATTTTTGTTCAGTAAATGAAATTCAACAATTATCAGAAGATAATAATAAATCAAATAAAAATTCAGATAACAACAATATTAAAAAATATTTATTATTAAGATATGAAGAATTTGAAGAAGTAGTTTATCCAATTCAATTTGAATATCTTGATAAAAACGGTAATACTGAATTATTAAGAAGAACAATAGAAAGGTTAAAAAATAAAATAAAAAATATTAAAATTCAACATGCTTCTGATATAACTATTCCAGTTAATTATACTGAATATGAGAAATTAAAAAAAGAAAATTTAGATTTAATTAATAAAATAAAATTATTAGAAAAAAATAGACAATTAGGAGCTGTTGATAATGATGATATATATAAAAATTATTCAGAATTAAATGAAGAATATAATAATTATAAACAACAAAGTGAAAATAAAATTAAAATGTTACTTAAATCAATTGAAGATTTAAAAGAATCTAAATTTATTGAATCACAAAATAATTTTCATCAAAAAGATAAATCTAAAAATCAAATAAATGACTTAGAAAAAAAATTAGAAATTGCAACTGATATGTTATCAAAATCAAGAAAAGACTTTGAAAAACAATTTAATGAAAAAAATAAAGAAATGGATAAATTAATAAAAGAAATTAAAATTTATAGAGAAAATGAAAAAGCATTAAAAGTTAAAGTAGCAAATTTAGAAAAAGATTTACAAAGATCAAAAAGAGAAAATAATTATTATAGATATGGAAATTCAACACCAAAATCAACAAGATCTTATCATACAACAGGATCAGCAAATAATACTTATACAAGTAGTTTTAGTAAAAAATCTTCTCAAAGTTATTTAAAGAAAAATCTAATTCCTTCTTCTTCAAATAAACCTTTTAATGGTTATTATAAATTTGGTTCTTATCAATATAGAAAAAATTATAAACCTTTTAATTATAGTAAAAATAAAAAAACTTCTTCTTCACTTAATTCTCATTCTTCTAAAGGAAGTTCTTTAGGAAAATATTCTAAAAATAGTTCTATTAAATCTAATAATTCTTCGAAAAGTAAAGGAAGTAATAGTAAATATAATTATAGTAAGAATATTAAATATAGTAGTAATAATTATTCTAAATCTTATTTAAAACCTAAAATTACTACTAATAATAATTATAAGAAAAATTTTACTTCTTCTAATATTAAAAAGAATTCTATTGGGTTAAGTAATAGTAAAAAAAATATTAATTCAAATAATGATATTAAAACTAATAATGATATAAATGATAAAATTAAAAGAGTTCAGAATTTATTAAATCAAGCAAGTGGAAAGTAATACAATTATATTCTTAAACCAATTCAAAATTTGTAATAAATCAATATAAATTAAAATAATTAAATAAAAAAAAAAAAATTCTAAAAAATAAAAAATAAAAAATAATAAATATATATATATAAAAATTACAATATCGGTTAACCAAAAAAAAAAATAAAAAAAAAATGCAATCAACAAAAGATTACTTAAACCAAGAAGTAAAACCATTTCTTCAGCCTTTAATTCAAGCTACCTTAATAGAAAACCCATCAGACCCAGTAAAATACTTAATATCTAATTTTTAAATATATAATAGTCTCTTTTCATGATGCAATGGCTTCAAAATTATACAGGATTAAAAACTTATGGTGAAAATATAGAAATATCAGAATTAAAAAATTTAAAAAAACAATTAAAATATTACAAAAAAAAATACGAAAAAGAGGATAAAGAAATGGAAATTTTAAGTGATAAAGAAGAAGAAATTTCTCCTGAAGATCAAAAGAAAATTGATGATGATATGAAAAAAAGACAACAAAAAAAAAAAGGAAAAAGAAATCCAATTTCAAATCAAGTTTATGGGACAATAAATAAGATAAAAGATTATGTGGGAAAAAATTATGATAAAACAGAAGATCAAAAAAGAAAAATAAAGGAAAAATTATTATCAATATTTTTATTTAAATCATTAGATGAAAATTTATTAAATGAAATAATGAATACATTAGAAGAAAAAAATTATTCTTTAAATGAGGAAGTAGTAAAACAAGGAGAAAATAGTGAAAGTTTTTTTATAATAGAAGAAGGAGAATTAGATTGTTTAAAGCAATTTAGAATAGGTGATCCTCAAACATATTTAAAAACATATAAATCAGGAGATTTCTTTGGAGAATTAAATTTATTATATAATATTAAAAATCCTGAAACAATTATTGTTAAAAGTGATATTTGTACTTTATATAAAATTGATAGAGATGATTATAATTTTATTCTTCATAATTATGAAAAAGAAAAAAGAAATAAATATATTAATTACTTAAAAGAAATTGAAATATTAAAACCTTTAAATGAAGATGAATTATTACAAATTGCAGATAATTTATATTTAGAAGATTATAAAGATGGAATAAAAATAATGAAACAAAATGAAAATGGAGATAAACTATATATTATTGAAGAAGGAGAATGTCAATGTATAAAAACAATTGATGGAAAACCAGAACAAAAATTAGATTTATTAAAAGTTGGAAATTTTTTTGGAGATATTAATTTATTAAGAAATGATATTTCAACTTTTAATGTTGTTGCTCAAGGAGATTGTAAACTTTTAGTTATTGATAGAATGACTTTTAAAAGATTAGTCGGTCCTTTAGAAAATTTATTAATTAGAGATAAGGAACTTTACAAGAAATTTATGGGCAAACAATAAAATTGTCTTTACTTTTTGATTTTGGTTTATTTAATTTTTTAAAGTTTTTTTGAAATTTAAATATTCTGATTTTTATTTTTTTTTAAAAATAATTTATATCACATTTAAATTTTAAATTAGTGTTTGTTTAGGATTCTAAAACTTAGAAAATACTATTAAGGAATTATTATGAGATTTAAACAGAGATATCAAAGAATAAAATATTTAAATTTATATTTATTTGATTCATATAAATCATACTTATATTATATTTTTAATATTTATATTTTTTTGAATTAAAATAATTCAATATTTATAAAAATAGATGGTGGGAAATTTGATTTTTATAATATCATAAAAATGTCTATAAAATACACTTTCGAGAAGCCAAATATAAGCAAATTGAAAAATAAATGAAATGAAAACAAAACCTAATCTAGCAAAACATATTTGATTTATCATACTGTCGTTTAATCTTCCAATTTAAAATTAATAATGCATATCATCCTAAAGATAATAATAAATCTATAATAAAACTGTTGTTTCAAATCCTTTTAAATTTGATAATTTTCTCTTGTCTCTTTTCCATATTTCTTCTATATTCTGTTCTTTATATCATTTTGTTTTTTTTAGATATGAGTGATAACTTTTATAACCTCTTTTTCTTACTGGACCACATATTAATACTATTAAAAGGAATATGCCATTAATCCAGTATATCCTATGAAAATTATTTGTTTATCTATAGAATATTTTTTTTATTTTTTCATTTTTTGAAGAGTATTTTTAAATATAAATTAAGCTTTTTATTTTATGAAAAAAATAAATTTTATTTGTTCTTTTTAATAAATGAAAATTGAATATTTATTTATATACAATTTTATATGTAATGTCTTTTTATTTTTTATTTGGGGAATGGGATTGGCCTCAATCTCTAATCTCAAATAATTAAAATTTAATTTATTCATTATTAATTTAAGTAAATTTTTCCAATATAACAATAATATTTTATTTATTTTTATATTATTTTTGAAAATTGTTTCTAAATTATTATTTTAATTTTAATTCAAATATTTTTTAATTATCCATAGGAAATATAAAATTAGAAATAGTTTATCAAAAAATATTTCTATTAATCAAAAAAATAATTAATTAAAAAAGAATTCATATTATTATATATTATTGAAAAAAATTTGTATTATAATGACTTCTTATAAATAAATTGCTTTAGTATATTTCATTCAAAAAATTCATTCTATATTAAATTATAATACTTTCTTATAGATTATCACTTTTTATTTTTCAATTTATTTAGAATAAAATTAACAAAAAGATATTTATAATTTTAAATATATTGCTTATCCTTATGGTTATTATAAAGAAAAATTGAAACTGCAAAAGAAAAATGTTATAAACTTGGTTTAAAAAAATAAACCTTTATAAAAAACTTTCTTTAGATTAGAAAAAATCATAAATGGAATATCCTCTTAATATAATAGATATCTTATTTTAGAAAAAACAATTAAAATAAAGAGAGAATTCTATTATTATTGTTTCTTTAAAAAAAATAAAAGAAAAATTCTCTTCTTAATTAAATAAAAAATAAAAGTTAGAGTTGATAATAATCCATAATTATTATATAAAAAAAATTTAAAAAAAAAATTAGCAAAATAATCAACTTTACATTGTTATTTATAAGTATAAAAAACAATTTTTAATTTTTTTTTGAATGATTAAATTTGAGCTTTTTCATGTAAAAGATATATATTATTAAAAGAATCTAAATCAACATAACAATCTTCCTTTTTTATCTATATTAAAAAATTTTTAAAGGTGTTTCTTTCTCAAAATAAAGTTTTTCTTCATTATTATAATTATTTTTAAAAATATTTTCATTACATCGACAATCACTCAATCAATTCCCTTCTATATCTATATCTTGTAAAGAAAGAGGTTAAGTTTAGTTTTTTTTAAATAAAATTGAATTATTCCAAAAATAAAACATTCTTTTATAATATTTGAATCATTTAATTTATCTTTCTTCTTTTTCTTTTCTGAATAATTTTTAATATTATTTAAAGTAGTAATTGATATAATATTACTAATAAAAAAATTTTTATATCATCATCTTTAAAATTTTGATTTAAAGTTAAAATTTTTCATATTTATTTTCTATATTATTAAAAGATTTAATTTTTTATTTAACATTTTATTTGATTTTCCCATCAATATCTTCTTGAAATAGTTGTTCATTACTATATTTTCTATTAGGCATTTCTCTACTTACAGTTTCTTTTAAAGGAGAAGGAATTTTTAATTTAATTTCTTCAATATATTTTATACTTTTATTATTTTTTCCTTTTTCAACTGAATAATCACTTAAAGTTTTTCTTTTATATATTTTAGAAGCACTTTCAAAATGAGAATTAATTTCTAATAAAGAATTATCCTGTGATTCAGTTTGATTTGTTTTAGTTAATTTAAAATTTAATATAATTTTTTCTTTATTTTTTAATTCTTCATTTAAGGAAAAAATTTGATTTGAAAATTCAGTATTTTTTTCATTTAAAACTTTATTTTCTTCTTTAAACTTATTTAGTGTTTCTTGTAAATTTTTAATTGTTTTATCTTTATTTAAAATAATAGTATTTAAAGAAGATATTTGATTTTTTAAACTTCCAATTTCTAATTCATTATTTTTTTTATTTACAATTGATTTTAAATCATTGTCACTTATTTTACTTTCAGTTAAAGATTGATTTATTATTTCATTATTTAATTTTTGATTATCTAATAAAGAGTTTTTCAAAATATCAATTTGCTTTTGATTCAGTTCATTTTTTTTTTCTTTTAATTCTTCATTAATTGAATCTTTTTTTTTTAATTCTTCAAGTTCATTAATTTGTTTATTTGCTAAATTTAATTTTTCATTTAAATTCTTATTATCATTGGTTAATTTTTCATATTTAATTTTTATTTCTTGATAATTTAAATTTAGATTTTTATTTTTATTATATTGTTCATTTAATTGTTTTTGTAAAAATAAAATATATGAATCATTATTATTATGTTTCTTATTTAATTCTTGATTTGAAATATTATTTGTTTTTATTAAAGAAGTTTTTTTTTGATTTTTATGAATAGGATAAATATAATTTCCATATGAATTAATTGGATTTTTTATTACATTATTTTGATAAGGATTATAATCGAAAATTGATTTTGATTTATACATTTCTCTTATTTTTGAAGTTGAATTTGAACTTTTTAATATTGTATTTGAATAATTTTTAATAAGATATTTTTCTGTTTCTTCATTTGATAAAGGTCTTAAATTTAAATTATTTAGTACTGAATTTGGATTTTTTGATGATTTATTTAAATTATATATGTTATCATTATATGCTTTGTCCAAAATTCTTCCTTTAAAAGTTTTTTTCAAATTTTTTAAATTATTATAACATTGTCTAATATTTTCATCTATTTCTTCTTTTGTCAATTCTTTTGAATAAATTCTAGAATAATTTGTTTGAAATGATTGATTCTTATTTTTTTGATTAAATAAAGACTCCATTAATTTTTTAAAAATTGAATTTAATTTTTAAATGAATAATTTATAAATTCAAATAATTAACTACTTGGATGACTAACTACTGAAACATTATTATAAAAAGCAAAATATAAAAAAATAAAAAAGAAAAAAAATAAAAATTGTCAAATATTATTCTAAAATATAAAACAGGGAGTGAGAGAACTTTAGCATATAATTAAATTAATAATTATTAATCTTAATATGTTAATGTGAAATAAAATAGAGCATTATTTAATAAAAAAGAAGATTATTCAGAAATGATAAATAAATTTATCACAAATTAATACAATATTTTAGAAGATTTATAAAATATAATTAATGAACTTATTCATAAAAAATATGAAGAAAAGAATATGATAAAAAATTATAATTTTATAAATTTATGAAAGAAAAAAATATTGAAAATAAAAGAGAAGAAAAAAATTCATTTATTTCATAATTTCATATTATTTATTATATAATAAGTTGTAAAACTTTATTTGGGTTATGAAAATTAAATTTAAATTAATTATATTTTAACAATTATTTAATTAAATCATAAAATTTATAACTATTATTATACTCTCTTTAATAAAAAAAAATGAATAAAATATCAAATGTTTATAGTCCAAGTTTAGAAAAGAAAAAAACAGAGAATTCCTCAATATTTCGTCAAAGCAATCTAAAGGAAAAACTAGAAACTTTATTTATAAACCCAAATTTTCTTCCAAACAATCCTGTTAAATATAAAACTCCATCAAATAAGACTGTAAAATTTATTTCTTTTGATTCTCCAATTAAAGATATTGATGTAAATATTCCTGATAATCAAAATAAAAATTTAAATAAATATTCAAGCCATGAAAACATTAGATCATTTAATAATCAAAATGCAAATATAACTTCACCTTCTCTTTTTTCAGAACAAAATGCTTTTAAGAAAAAAAAAAGTTCCACGGATAATAAAGATAATTATAATTTTGAAGGCAATCAAAATTATTTTGGTTCAATAGGTAAAAATGTTATGGATAAAGGAAGTGCCAAAAATATAAATAAAGTTAAATTTAATATAGCTTATGATAAAAATGATGAAAAAGAAGATAATAATGATATTGAAATAGTAGATTTTGATAGAAATGTTTATCAAAAAGGAAAAAAAAAGAAGAATAATTTATATTTAAAAACAGAAGAATTTGAAAAAGCAATATCAAATATAAATAATTTAAATGATAATCAGATATATTCTTTAAATTCTGATAGGCAAAATTATAATAAATCATTATTTCAAAATAACAATAACACTCATCATAAAAATGAACATTCTTTTAATTATCATAGAAATGATTCAGAAATAAAAAAATCAAATAATATGTTAAATTCTTTTGAAGAAATAAATAATTTAAAAAAAATAAGTCAAAAATCAATGAATAAAATGAAATCAGAGAAAACAATGCCAAGAATAATTTTATCAGATATGTCAAATTTCAATAAACATTTAGATAATGAAAATAATAATAATGAAAATAATCGTAGTCATCATCGTAGTCATCATCATCATCATAGTAGAAGTAAAAGTAAAAATAAAAATAATGATTCTAAAGAAATAGAAAATTATGAAAAACACCATAAAAGAAATAATGAAAATAAAATTAGAGAATATTCAACCCCAGAAATTCAACATAAACACAAATCAAAAGCCAAAATAAACAATTATCAAAATGAGAAATTAACGAAGATGAAGCATAAAATATTATCAAATCCAGAAATAAAAATAAAAATAGATAAAGAAGAAAATAAAATAAAACACTCATATATATATTCTCGAGCAGGAAAAATAGAAGATCAAAAAGAAAAAACAAACCAAGATTCATATTTAAAAATTGAACATATAAATGGTTTTGAAGACTTTAATATTTATGGAATATTTGATGGTCACGGTTCAAGTGGTCATTTAGTAAGTAAATTTATAGTAAATTATTTAACAGAATATTATAAATACAATGAAGAAATATTAAAAAGAAAAACAATAGAAAATATATATTCCTTTATAAAAAAGAAAAATTATTTATTTATAAAAGAATCAATAAAAAAAAGTGAAGAAGCATTATTTGATTCAGAAGAAATAGATAGTACATTTTCAGGGACAACATGTATATTAATATTTATAATAGGTACTAAAATAATAAGTGTAAATATAGGAGATTCTCGAGCAATAATGTTAAATGAGAAAAAGAAAATAATAGAATTATCAATTGATCAAAAGCCAGAAAATTTAGAAGAAAAAGAGAGAATAGAAAAGAATGGAGGAGAAATAAGAAAAATAATAGAAGATAATGAAGAAATTGGTCCAATGAGAGTTTGGGCAAAAGGAAAAAAATATCCTGGAATTGCTATGAGTAGATCTATTGGTGATTCTGTAGCTAATGAAATTGGTGTTTGGAGTCTTCCTGATATTAAAGAATATAATATTCAATATAATTCTCAATTTATTGTTATTGGAAGTGATGGATTATGGGAATTTATGAGTAATGATAAAGTTTGTAAATTTGTTTATAAATGTAAAAATAAATCACATATTCAAGATTATTTAGAAAAATTAGTTGAAAAAAGTAGGAAATATTGGGAAAAATATGATTGTAATATTGATGATATTACTGTTATTTTAATAACTTTTAATTATTTTTATAAAGAAGATAATGATAATGAGAATGATGATTAATTTTATTTTTATTTTTGTGTTTGGTATTAATTATTTTTTAATTTAAATTGGTATTATATATATGATTCATAATTGAATTGATAAATGTAATGATAATTTAAAAAAATATTATTTAATGAAAATTGAATTAAAAATAGATTTTTAATACTGACAGATTATGTAATTTATTGCTTTTATGTTTTTAAAGATTAATAATTATTTAGGAATTATTTGTCTGTTTAAGTTAATGAAGTTTCATAATTGTATATTTAATAAAAATATATGTCTAAAAAAAATGGATATATTCTATCTTTTGTTTTAATTGTATATATTCAATTTATTATTGGAACATGTAATAAATATTATTATTCTAAATAATAAATTAAAATTAGTTTTATATATTATTCTTTCTTTTCTTAATAAAAAAAAAATAACTTTATAATTGCAGATTATAATGAGATTAAATTATTTTAAAATTTTACATATTCATTAATATTCAATTTTTCTTTACATGATTTTTTTTATATATTATCAATTATTCCTATTATAAAACTATAAAAGTAAAAATGAAAAAATTAAATGAATTTTTTTATTTAATAATTAACATTTCCTTCATTTTTTATTTTCAAAATTATTAATTAATTAATTTAAATAATGAAAATAAAAAAGATTTATGCTTTTAGTTGCTTTTATTTTAAATATTTTAAATTTATATATAATTTAAATATTAAATAAAAATAATTTTTTATTTATATTTCTAAACCTATACTCAATTTTCTCAATATATATGATAAATTTAAAAAATAAGATTCCTTTAAAAAAATAAGCTTTTATATTATAAATTTCCTATTTGAAACAATTAATAAATCTATTTGTAAAAGGAATATTAGGTAAAATTAAAGGGACAATTTTTATTTTTTCTTCAATTGAATCTGTTATAACTTTTTTATGAGAATAAAGTTTTGGAAAAATATCATTTTTATTATTTAGATTTTTTGAAAATTTTCTAATTGTAATTTTTGAGTTTGGTGAAAAAGATTTTCCTTCTTCTTTTAAAATATATTTTATATTTTTTTGTTTAAGTTTTTCATTATCTATTTTTAAATAAAAATTATTTTTCTTTTTTTGTTCTGAATTTTTTATTTTAAAAGGATTTTTAATCACTTTTCTTGAAATATTATTTATATTTGTATTTACTTTTCTTATCGAATCTTCTATTTTTATAAAATTTTTATATTTTGTTGAATATAATTTTTCGTTAATAAAAGAATTATTATTTTTTAAAAACCTTAAATCAACTGATTTTCTTCTTAAATTTTCATAATTTACATCAATAACTTCAAAACCATATATTTTTTCTTTTTTTAAATTTTCTTTTTTTTGATTACTAAAATAATTACATTTATTTATATAACTAGAATCAATATGAAAAATATTCTCTTTATTAATCTTTAATTTATTTTTATTATGTTTCTTTTTAATAATTTCAATAGCAGAATTTGATTTTTCATTAGATAACAAATAATTATTTTTTTTACAAAAATTAAAAAATATACTCATTAATAATAAACATTTACTATTTTTAACATTATTTCTAAAAGTTAAAATTTCATTAAAAGTTTTTGGAATTTCATCATTTTTATTTCTAGTAATCCAAGGATGTCTAAGAGCTTTATCTGAAGTATATCTCCAAGAAGGATTAGGTTCTAATAATTTATGAATTAAATTTTTTGCCATATAAGACAAATTATTATTAAAATTCAAATTACATTTTTTTATTTTTTCACAATATTCATTTTCATTTTCTCCTTCAATATAAAAAGGATGCTTCCCATTATTTAATAACATATATAATATAATTCCAATAGACCAAATATCAACTGTTTGACTATAAAATTTATTTTCAATTTGTTCTGGAGACATATATAATAAAGTTCCACAATAACCATTAATTAAAGGATTAAATAAATTTTGAGCACTTAAACCAAAATCAATTAATTTTAAACTATTTAAATCATTTTCTTTTGAAAACATTATATTTTCAGGTTTAATATCTCTATGAAATATTTGTTTATTATGTAAATAATCAGTTGCACTTAAAATTTTATGAATAATTATACTGGCGTTTTCTTCTGTAATTTTTCCTTTATTTTGATTAATATATTCATTTAAAGTACCATATTTTAAATATTGCATTATTATATATAATTTAGAATTTGTTTCTTCATATCCATAAAATTGAACAATGTTTTCATGCTTTAATTGCTTTAATATTGTTATTTCTTCTTTCATTTTTCTAATTGAATCTGGTGTTGAACCTGATTTATTTATTATCTTAATTGCTAAATCTTGATTTTTATTTTTATCTAATACATGAACTACGGTTCCAAATGATCCTTTTGCTAGTTTTTCTATATATTTATAATTTGAATTTAATTCGAATGGAACTTCTTTTTCTAAGTCTTCTATATATATTTCCATTTTTTTCTTTATATAAAATTATATTTTTTTATTCTAGATTTTTATAATTTAAATTTAAAATTTGATAATAATTATTTAATAAGTATTTTTTTCATTATTTTTAATTAATTCTTTATTTTAAAAATGAATTATAATAAAAAACAAAAAAAATTGAATAACAAATAATTAAAACTGTAACACAAAGAATAATATACAAAAACTTAATAATTTTTATTATTCTTTAATATAGTAGGAGTAAATCTTCTCATATTTCCTATATTAGTTTGACTATTTTTAAAAGAATTATAAGAATTAGCATTATTAACATCTTTAACTAATTTATCAATATTATTTTGAGAATGATTGATCCACATATCTTTTTGATTTTCCATTTGATTTAATTGATTAGGTATTCTAGGATTATAATTTTCTTTTTCCCACATTGAAAAAGCTAATTTATCATCCTGAATATTTGAAATTGGATGATTTAAATTTTGATGATCTTTATAATATTCATATTTTTTTCCTATATCATAACCAAATACCTTTGATTTTAATATTCTTATTTGATCTTCTAATGTTGATATTTTTGACATATTTTCACTTTCATTTTTCTTTATTTTTTCCATATCTATTCTTCCTTTTAATACTTCATCTTCTAATTTTTTTATATATTCATCTTTTTCTATTGAATTTTTCTTTGATTTTTCATATTCTTTCTTTATTGATACTTTAGAAAATGAAAGTTGAATTAAACTTTCTTGAGGTAATTTTGATACTTCTGATTGAATTTGAGATGATTCTATATTATTGTTTTTTAACTTATTTAATTCTTCTATCATTTTTTCCATTTTTGTAATAAATTTTTGAGTTTTTGAAGTTTTTTCTATATTTTCTGATTTTTCTTCTTCTATTTCGTCCTTTTTCTCTAATTCTTCCCTTTTTTCTTTTGGAAGAAGAGAATTTAAAAATAAATCTGCTTCTGTTATTCTCTCATCTAATACTTCCATTCTTGTTTTTCTTGTTTTATATATATCATTATTATATATTCTAGAATTAAAAGTTGACATTTTTATTATTGAAAAATATTAATTTGGAAGTTATCAATAAACCAGTTAATTGAATAAAATAAATTTAAGAAAATAAATAATTAAAAATTAAGATAAGAATACAAAAAAATAAAAAAAATAATATTTAAAGTATAATTTTTCTATAAAACAAAAAATAAAACAATTAAATATAATTAAATATTAAATATTATTAGATTCATCAGGTATATTACTATGTTCAATGACTCTAATTCTAGCACCTTCATATAATAAAACAACACAAGGATAATATATATCATTTCGTAAATTTTCAAGGCAATTCCTTGATTTTCATCATTAACATAAAAACTAACATTTAAAGTATTATTATCATTAAAAGATAAAAAAACTCCAATTTTATCATTAATTTGGCAAATTTTACCATAATCTTTTTGAGTGTCATTTGAAATTTTTTTAGCATCACTTAAAACAAAACCCCAAAAGTTATTCATTTCATTTAAAAAATAATCATTTCTTTTAAGTGATATTCCAATAACAATACTTCTTTCATCAGGTTCAGTTTCTAAAATAAATTCAGTATATGAAATACCATAATTATATCCTTTATCTATTAAAGCTATTTGTGCATCATCACCATATGATTTATTTGCATATATATTATTTTCAATTGTTATTTGATTTCCATGTAATATTTCACTAAAATGAATTGGATGATTTGGTGCTAATATTAATAATTGATTATCTATTATTTTTTCTTCATAAAATTTTTTAGATAAATTTAACTCACGAATTAAACCTTTTGATGATATTATTCTAAATGCTTTTGATTTGTTAAATTTTGTATTTTTTTCGTTATTATTTTCTTTTTCTTCTTTTGATATTAATTGATTTAATAATATATTTATTTTTTCTTCTGGATTTATTATAAATGTATGAATTAATCTTTTTCCATATAATGTTTTTAAACGGACGTTTATTTTTTCCTGTAATGATTTTTTACTTATTGTTCCAAATAATGGATTTTGATATGATTTATCTTTTGTTATTCCACTAAAAGGTATTATGTTTTTTTCTGGATTTTCATAATCTTCTTTATTAATTGATATATATCCATATGGGGAATATATTATTTTATTTCCTTGAAAGTTTTTTGAAAATATTCCTTCATTTGACATATTGAATATTTTAAAGTTAATTGTATAGTAAATCAATATAAAATTTGATATTTAATTTTAATTAATAAATTATTATATTTAATATTTCTTGTCATTGTCTAAAAAAAATTACTTTTTTATTGTAAAATCATCATTAATATTTATTTTTTCTTTAATTAAAATGATTAATTGAGATTATTTATTAATTTTTAAAAATTCTATAAACCAAGAAAAACTTAAAATTAACTAAAATTTAAAAATTAAAATTAAAAAAAAAATTAACTACTTTCATTAGAATTAATAGAAATAGCAGTATTAACAGGGAAGAAATCAGTTCTAGTTTGTCTATAAGAAAGCAAAACTTGATAATCAAGAGAATTTAATTCTTGTTCATCAGTTTTAATAATTTTATACAAATAATGAAAATAATTTAGAATATTATGTTCTTGTTCTTTATGGTAATCGAAATCAATACCTTTTCTATCAAAGACATTTCTATTTAAAGAGCAAATAAAGCAAATATTCATTTTAGTTTCATATTGAGCATTAGCTTCTTCTCTCAAAGCTTGGAAAGTATCAACAATAATAGAATTAATAACATTTAATAAAATTAATATAATTGAAAAAT
The DNA here is from genome assembly GCA_023807065.1 of Isotricha intestinalis. Taxonomy (NCBI): domain Eukaryota; phylum Ciliophora; class Litostomatea; order Vestibuliferida; family Isotrichidae; genus Isotricha; species Isotricha intestinalis. Next base: position 76,269 of record JAJJLU010000333.1, read on the forward strand.
AAAAGCACCATTCGAAAATGAATTCACTATAATATTGTTCTTCAGTGATTTTCTTAGTAGGAAAACCCATTCCACCACCTCCTCTAATTCCATCAGTAACAATACTTAAAAAGCATTGTCCATATGTAACACATTCTTCACTATTTTCATTTGTAAACCAATAGAATTTAACCATTGCGAAAAACATTGAAAATATCATCATTAATAATCCTGCTGATAAAAATTGTCTATATCTTATTCTTACTGAATATATTACTGTTTGCATTGTCTCAAATAATGTAAATACTGTAAATAACTGCATTGAATATATAAAATGGAAATGTATACTTATCATTGCTATTAATCCTATTATTAAATTCCATATTAAACATCCTATATCACTGTCAAATATTGCATCATATAAAAATTCAATTACTGATACTTTTTCTTCTTGATCATCTATTTTTAATAATGTAAAATATACCCAATTTATTATTGTTATTATTATGAAAAATATATGTGCTAAACTTATTAAGAATATATATCTACTATTTAATTCTTTTCTTGTCCATTTTATTTCTGTTTTATCTGTTTCTCCTGGAATTGAATATGTTTTTCCTTCGTAAAAAAATGATATTAATATTACTATATTAACTGCAACTGCTAAGAATATTGATATATAACTTGTATATCTATAATCTATTAAATATAATATATTTAAAAATTTATTTTTTCTTTCCCATAAATTTTGCCTCATTTGAATATCACTTTCAAATTGAGGTAAATATTGTAAAACAAAATTTAATTTTTCATTTTTATCAAATGGAGCTGAATTTTTAAATCTAATCATATCTTTTTCTTGAACAAATAAAGAATCAGGATGAACTAAATAAACTACTTTTTGAACATTACCTTTAGATTGTAATAATTCTCTAAAACTTTCTTCTTCTTTTTCAAAAACATCATTTGATTCAAAAAATTCTTTAAATTTCCTTCTTTCTAATTCACTTAAATTTTCTTTTGGTTTATAAAAGACTTCTACTTCTTTTACTATTTTAGAAAAAAATCTATATGATTCTCTTTTTCCAATATTATAATTTTTATTTTTTTCTTGTAAAGGAATATCTTCATCACATTCATTTTTTATTTCATTTAATATTTGTAATATTTTATCTCCACTTTTCCATTGAGTAGCAATTTTAAAAAATCTAATAATATTACTTGATAAAATAAAAAAGTGATTATCTTGAAAACTTTCTTCAGTTAAATAATAATTTACTAATTCATCTGCAAATTTATCAGGAAGAACATAATCATTTGTTAACATTTTATTATCTTTATAATGTAAATATAAATTTGCTGTTGAATGAGATAATCCTACTAATAATTTTTTAGGATTAAATTTCTTTACTATTTTTTCTTTATTTGAAGTTGGATTTAAACATTCTTCAAAGAAACATATTATAAATCTAAAAAATTGAGAAAGGAAAAATTCACTTTCTTTATTTTCTAAGTTATCAAAACATAAATAACCAGCTTCAATATAATTATCAAAATCTTCATTAGGATAAAAATTCTTTTTATTATATTGCTCTTCTTCATTTAATTTTTTCACAGGTTTTGATTTTCTTTCACTTTGATTGTTTTGATTTTTAATTAATTGTTCTTTATCAATTTTAAAAGCTTCTAAAGAAAATCTTTTCATATTTTGTTCAAAACTTCCTTGTATAATTTCAATTAAATAATCTGTTATTCCAGTTAATAATTGATTAAAATAATCATAATTTTCTCCTCTAAATAATGATATTAAATCTCTTTTACTTTGAGCATAATTAACACTATTCATTGCCATAACTGGGATTTTTAAAATAAAATTTAATAAATCCAATCTATCAGGTTGATTATTTGCATTTACTTTTGTTATATTTGCATTTGTTAAAACTGTTTGAAATATTTTATGATGATTTTCACAATGTAATCTTAAATATTCTAATAATATTAAAAAGCAATTTATTGAAAGTGGTTGATTTTTATCATTATATTTTTCCACTGATAATTTGTGGAAATCAATATAAATAAATTGAATTAAAAAAGTTAATTGACCTTTTATAATTTCTCTTAAAATTTGCTTTGTATGAAAAGCTATATCAACAATAATATTATGCCAAAAATCAGGATCTGCTTTATAAATTTTATTAATACAATTAGTTAATTCATAATAATTTTCTTTTCCTCCATTATATACTTCTTTTTCTCCTTTTTTAAAATCAATTCTGAATAATAAATCTAAAGCAATATTACTTTTAATATCTTCCATTTTAACATCATCTTCTGAAACAGGCTCAGAAAAAGTTTTTATCATAACATTATCTTCTAAATTTTCTTTTGATTCATAATAAAAATTCAAAAATGCATTCATTTTTTCTTTAAATTCTCTACTTTCTCTTTGTTGATTATTTTCATATCTTTCAACATTTTCTTCTTCATTTTCTTGTTGATTTTTTAATTCAATTAACATATTATTTGATTTTCCACCTAATTCTAAAGGAAGAAAAGATAATAATTTTAATTGTTTAATATATTTACAATAATAATCTAAAAGAGTTCTTATTTTTAAAGGTTCAAACTTAGGATCTTTTCCTATTTTAGGAACATCATACATTAATTTTTCTTTTAAAGTTTTTAAAACATCCATAACTTCTTTATTTTTACTATCTTTAAAAAACATATTATCAATCATTTTTTTATATTCTTCATCTTCATTAAATTTCATAGGATCACTTAAAACAGTTTCTACAAAATATTTATAACATTCTAAAAATAAATAAACAATTTTATATGCCATATATTTATATTTAGCAGAAAAAACAGGAGTAAAATATAATACTTTATATAAACTATAAGCACTGGGAATAACAATTACATCATTAAAGTATTTAACAAACATTTTAGGTTTAGCTTTATAATAAGTATTAATATATAATTTTGATATTCTCTTATATTTACTTAAATTAACATATATAGGATCTAAACCTAAACTTAATTCTCCAATTTTTAAAACTTTTAAAAAAGAAAAAGCTTTATCAGCCATTCCCATTTCTTTTTTTTTTTCAACAACATGAAAAGGAGAAACTTTACCAAAAAGTCCTCCTACAAATTCTTCAGGTTCATCTTTTTTTCTTGGACTCATTAGTTCATCTCTATTTGTGGCTATAACTTTACCATTTAAATTATTATCAGGTAATTCTACCATTATATCCATATTTGCATTACTCATTTTTAATAATAAATTAAAAGGAGATACTACAAAATATCTTGAATATACTTTTGATATTATTCTTCTTTCATATGGTTCCATTGAATTTATTTTTTCTTCTAATATTCTTTTCATATCATATTTAGGGATATTATCTGTTAAAATATAAAAATGATATTCTCCTAATTTTAATACTAATTTATATACTTTGTGAATAAAGATTTTTTCATCTGGTTTTATTTTTTTAGGATTATCATCTTCTTCTTGTATTAAACTTTCATTAAATGATGATAGGTATTTACCCCATATTCTATAATAAAATTTATTTGTTAAAAGAGAATTTAATAAATTTAGTATTATTGTGTTTAATTTTAAAAATGTTTTTTTTGTTACAATTGATAAACATTTAGATAAACTTATTAATATTGGTGTTATTCCTTTTGCTCCATCTACTAAATTTGGATTGTCAAAATTATTTAAAATTTCTTGTTTTAATATTTCTACATAATTTTTATATATTTCTGATAAAGAGTTTGCAAAAGAAATTGAATTTATTTTTACATCTTTTTTTTTTAAATTGTATAATAATTTTAAATAAAAGTTTAATTCTATTTTTCTTAATTCTCCATTTGATGGATTTAAAAATAAATTAACTGATTTTCTTGTGAAAAAAAGAGGAAGAAGTAAAGAGTTATTTAAAGAAAGTTGTTCTAAAACTTCGAAAATATTTTGATTTAAATTTAATAGATTTTCTTCTGTTAAATGAGTTTTTAAATAAGGATTATTATTAAAAATATTATAGAATGAATAAATAATATCAAAAAAACCTATTTTAAAAATATAAAGTTGCATATTTCCTATATTTGCATTTTCATTTTCAAATTCACTTTTCATTAATTCTTTAATTTCAGTTAATTCTTTATTAACATTATCTAAAAGTTCATTTATTTTAATTTGAGAATAAAAATATTTATCTTTTAAATCACATAAATTATTATATAATTTTTCAATATCAAATTTATTTCCTTGATTTTGAAATATTTTAATAACATTAACTAAATTTAAAGGAAGCATTAAATTATTTAAATCAGAAATAGTAAAACTTTCATCTTTACTTTCAATAAAAGATTCTAAAGCTTCAATATAATAATCTTTTTCACTAATAATCCAATCATAAATTTGCCATCTTTCAAATTCAGGTTCTTTATCTTTATTTTCTCTTTTATAAGCAAATAAAGTATATATTATTTTTTTTTGTAATTCATCATATTCAAAAGAAAATTTAGAATTTAAATATGAATTTTTTAAACTAAATTCTTCAATATTATTATTATTATCATTAATAATATTATTGTCTTTTTCTTCTTCTAATTCTATAAATTGCTCATTTGATGATGAATATTGATGAGAACGATTAGAAAAAAAATTTTTAAATGCTGCTATATCAATTTTCTTTTTTTCAGGTTCAACTTGTTGTTCTAATATTTCTCCTTCAATTTTATGTTCTTCTGAGCAAATAGCTTCTCTATAAAATATTTCATCATTATTTGATATTATTATTAACTTTGCAAATATTTCTATTTTTGATTTTATTATTTTTTGAAATGGCTTTTTTGTACTTGCAATTTCAACAATTTTATTAAAATAATTTACTATAATATCATTAAAAAAAGATATATCATCTTTTTGAGTATATCTTACTGAAGATAAATCAATAAAAATTTCTAAAATTTCTATAACTAAACTTAAAAATTTAGAATCTTGTAAATTATATTCTATTAAATTATCATTATATCTAACAATTGTTTCATAAATATTATTAAATAAAGTAATAATATCTTTTTTATTTATTTGAATTTTTTCTAATAATTCATTAAAATCTAATTTAGATATTAATCTTAATATTGGAGTAGAATTTTCTACATCAGATAATAAATCATATTTTTTTTTAATGTTTGTGATAGGTTCTAAAAAATAAACTCTAAAAAACATTAATATATCAATTTTAGTTTGAATCAAAAAAGCATCATTTTTAAAATCAGTTGGTAAATTTTTACTTATTTCAGGAAATATGGTTTTAATGAATTCAAAATTAAAACTTTTTAAAACATCATTATTATTTAAATAAACATTTTCTCCTTCATAAGCTTTATGAAAACTTCTTAATAAATCCATACAATTTTTATAAGATTTAGTAATTAAATCTTTATGCTCTTTTTCAGAAATAATTTTATTATTATAAGCTTCTAAAAGAATATTATGAAAATCAATAATTGGTTTAATATATTTATTAACCATATCTTTCCTACAAAAAATATTACCAGGAATTTGGGATATATTAACTTTATTACTTAAATTTTTTTCATTTAGAATATTATCTAAACAAATAGCATTTTCAGCAATAGAACTATGATTTTTTTTATGAGAACAAGCACAAACAGGATTTCTCATAGTGAATTTTTTACTATTAACTTCAATATAATCTTTTTTTTGTTCTCCAAGGCAATTTTGAAAGCAAAAAAAGCAATAATACATATGAGTATTAGGATCCATAAAATAAGAATCAACATTAGAGAAAAATAAAATATCATTAACATTACATTGAATTTCATTTTTTGAAGTAGAAATTTGTTCATCTTGAATAATATTATTAGTTTTATGAGAAAGTTCAGCACAAGAACAAAATACTTCAGTTATATTTGATGTTTTTTCTAATAAAACTTTTGCTTCTCCTGAATGACCTTTATGACAATTTATTATACATTCATTACATATATTTTCTCCCATTTGAGGACATAAAAAACAAGAACATGTATAATATGTTATTGAAGGATTTAATATTGATTTTTTATTCATTACACATGATATTTTACATGATTTATCTTTTGATATTTTTATATGAGATAATTCTGATAAAAAATCTGATGTGTTTCTGTCTTGAGGATATGAAGGTTTTTGAATTGGGTTTGTTTCTTCTTCTATTTCATTATCATCTATTAATTGTTCGTAGTTTTCTTTCATTTTTTTTTTTTTTGTTTGGTTTTTTTTATTTTTTTTTTTTTGGAATTTAAATTAATTATATTTTTTTTAGGTTCAATATTAAATTTGGATTTGTTTTTATTTGATAAATTAATATCAATAATTTTTTCTTTTTTACTATTTTGATTTATTATAATTTTGTATTATCTTATTTATTTATTTTAATATGGTTTTTTATTGATTTACTATGATTTGAAATATTTTATTATTTTTATCATTTTTTGAAGTAAGTTCAAAAATTTTGCAAACTGTTTATTTAATTGATTTAGAAGATAAAAATTTATTTTTAAGAAAACTATGAGAAAAATATATTAGTTGATTTCTATAAAAAAGAATATTTTCTTTTAAATCTAAAAAAGTTAAAAATAAATTAAAACATTTTTTCAAATAATTTAATGGAAATTAAATTCTATTGCTTTAATGATTAAATAATAATCAAATGAAAATATAATTTAACTGAAAAAATATATTTCTTAATCATTTATAAATTTTATATTAACAAAGAATAAAATTTAAGTAAAAATAATTTTAAATATATTCAAATATATTTTAAAAAAGAAGAATAAATATGTTGTAATAAATATTTTTTTAAATAAGAAAAAAAGAAAAAGAAAGGAAAATAATAACACCTTGAATTATTTAATGAATTTGATATTTATTATTTAAAAATTTTCTTATTTCAAAAAGAAAAAATTCAACTATTTTTATCCCTTAAAATACCGCTTAAAAAAAAATAATTTAATTAAATATCTTAAATGAAATTAATAAATATTTATTTATAAAACTTTTTCTAAATTCAATGTCTTAGTTGAACGAAATCAACAATAAACAAAAATATGAATAAAAAATTAAATATCTAAATAGAATATAATAATATAATAATTATTTTCTTTATAAAAAAAAAAGATGGAAAAAACTCAAAATCCCACTTAAGCTGATTAAACAATATTTTTTATATAATTAAATGACAGAGAAAATTTTTGCTAAAACAAAAATCGATACAAATAATTTTTCTGAAAATGATTGGACTGAAAAACAATATGATCAATTAAAAAATCAAATAATTGCATATAAATATCTTCTTCAAAATATGAAAGTTCCTTTAGAAGTTGTAAATAATATTAGAAATTTTTCTCCTGAAGAATGGGAATTTTCAAGAGAAAGACAAATTGAAAGAATTCATAATATTTATAAAGAAAAATTTGAAAATCAAGATTTTTCAATGAAAGAACTTGGAATGTATTTTAAACTAAAAAATAAAGAAATTGAAAAAAATACCGTTTTAACTCCTGAAACTAATTTAAAGGCTGAAGTTGAGTATACTATTGATTGTGAAATTGAATGTAGAAAAAATAAAATTCAAAATTATTTAAATCATATAAATGAAACAGAAGAAAATTCTATTATGATAGAACAATTAAAAAAAGAACTTTTATTACTTAATATTTATTCTGTTCAAAAGAAATTAAAAAAAGATGTTATATACGATTATATGAAAGATACTGAGAAATTTTATGGAAATAATATTTCTGATTCTGTTTTATATAGAATGTTACTTGATAGAAAGGCTTATAAAAAAACAATGAAAAAAGAAAAAAAATTCAATGATAAATTTGAAAATCAATTAAGAAATGGATATGATATTAGAAAGAAAGAAAAACAAAGGGATTTATTAAATAATGTTTTAAATAAACATAAAATATTTACTGAAGAATTAAAAAATAAAAAATCAACATTAAAAAGAAGAGCAATTCAATGTAAGCAAAATATAGAAAATTTAGAAACAAAAGAATTAAAAGAAAAAGAAAAAAAAGAGAAAGAACGTATAAGTTATTTAAAGCAAAATAATATGGATGAATATTTAAAATTAGTAAAAGATGCAAAAGATGCAAGATTAGAAGAATTTATAGATCAAACTTCTCAATTTTTAAAAGAAATAGGAGGAAAAATTCAAATTCAAAAAGAAGATATAGCATTAGTAAATGAATCAAATTTAAATAATAATAATTATAATAATAATAATGAAAACGACAAAATGGAGATAGAAAATAAACAAGAAGTAAATTCAAATAAATATAGTAGTAAAAATTATTATTTAAGTGCACATTCTCAAATGGAAGAAATAAAATCTCAGCCACAAATGTTAAAATTTGGTAAATTAAAATCATATCAAATAACAGGATTACAATGGTTAGTATCATTATATGTGAATAATTTAAATGGAATATTAGCAGATGAAATGGGATTAGGAAAAACAATACAAACAATAGCATTATTATGTTATATAATGGAAAGTAAATTAAATGAAGGTCCTTTTTTAATTATTGCTCCTTTAGCTACTATATCTAATTGGATGATTGAATTTAATAGATGGGCTCCTGATATTAAAGTCGCTGTTTATAAAGGTGCTCCTGCTACTAGAAGAATATTATCTTATCAAATCAAAAATGATAAACATAAATTTAATGTCGTCTTAACTACTTATGAATATATTATGAAAGATAAATATACTTTAAATAAAATCACTTGGCAATATATTATTGTTGATGAAGGTCATAGAATGAAAAATTATAAAAGTAAATTTACTCAAACTTTAGGTACTCAATTTAATAGTGTTTATAGATTATTATTAACTGGAACTCCTCTTCAAAATAATTTAAGTGAATTATGGGCTTTATTAAATTTTTTATTACCTAAAATATTTAATTCTTGTGATGATTTTGAAAAATGGTTTAATCAACCTTTTAGTAGTAGATTATTAGGAGAAAGAAATACTGAATTAACTGAAGAACAAGAATTATTAATAATTAATAGACTTCATACTGTTTTAAGACCCTTTTTATTAAGAAGAGAAAAAAAAGATGTTGAAAAAGAATTACCTTCAAAAACAGAATATGTGATTAAATTAGGTTTATCTTCATGGCAAAAAGTTGTTTATGGACAAATTAAAAATCAAGGTTTATTAGCTGAAGATCCAACAACAGGAAGAATGGGAAAAAAAGCTTTAATGAATACAATGATGCAATTAAGAAAAATATGTAATCATCCATATTTATTTTTAGATTATAATAATGAATTATTTGAAAAAGTAACAGACTGGATATATAAAAGTTCAGGTAAATTTGAATTTTTAGATAGAATAATTCCAAAGTTATTAATGTTTAAACATAAAATATTAATTTTTTCTCAAATGACACATTTAATGGATATTCTTCAATATTATTTTTCATATAAAGGAATAAAGTCATTAAGATTAGATGGAAATACAAAAGCAGATGATAGAGGACATCAAATAGAATTATTTTCAAAAGAAGATTCAGAATATAAGATATTTATATTATCAACAAGAGCAGGCGGTTTAGGATTAAATTTACAAGCTGCTGATACTGTTGTTATATTTGATTCTGATTGGAATCCTCAAATGGATATTCAAGCTCAAGATAGAGCTCATAGAATTGGACAAAAACATGAAGTTAAAGTTTTTAGATTAATTTCTAAAAAAACTATTGAAGAAGGTATTTTAGAAAAAGCTGCTTTTAAAAAAAATATGGATGAAAAAGTTATTTCTGCCGGATTATTTAATTCTAAACATACTGAAGCTGAAAGAAAGAAAAAATTATTAGATATTTTAAAAATTGAAAATAGAGAAGAAGAAGAAGAAGATGAAATTTTAGATGATACTCAAATTAATGAATATATATCTAGAAGTGAAGAAGAATTTAAAAAATTTCAAGAAATGGATGAAGAAAGATATGTAATAGAAAATAGAGAAGAAAAATTAAATGAAATAAAAACTAAATTAAATTTAGATAATGAAGCTATAAAACAAGTAAATTATCGTTTATTACAAGATTATGAAGTTCCAGATTGGGTAAAAATAAGTAAAGAAGAACAATATGATAAAATAGAATATGAAAATGGAGAAAAAAATATGAGAATAAGAAAACAGGTAAATTATAAAGATGATTATGATGATGATTTTAATAGTGATAGTGATGAAGATTCTAAAAGTTTAAAAAAAAAAAGAAAAAGAAATGAATCAAGTAGTAATTATGATAGTTCTGAAGGATCTAATTCTCATAGAAGAAAATTCAGAAAAGATTTTCAAAGTAGTGAAAGTCTATCTCATAATTTTGAAAGCCAAAGTAATATTATTTTAGATGATGAAAATAATAATGATGAAAATTTCAGTGGAAGTTCTGGAATTAATAATAATAATATTAATAAAGTTAAAATTAGTTTGGATAATAATAGTGGAAGTAATATTATTAAAATTGAAGGAGATGATAATATTAATGAAGATATGGAAGAAGATGATTAAATCATTTGTTTCTCTTCTTTTTTTTGATTATTAAAATTTAAATAGTAAATTATTGTTTTTTCTTTATTTTTATTAAATCTAATTAATAAATAAAAAACTTAAAATTATTCACCAAATAAAAAATTAAATAAATGAATTGAAATTAAAAACAAAAACCTTATTTAAAAAAAGAGGAAATTTTATATTATTAAGATAATGAAATATTATCTTAAAATATTAAATTTAATTTTTTTTGAATATCTATATCCTAGATTTAAAGGAGATTTTTGTTATTAAAAAGAAGAATTTATTGAAAATGAAAATTTCAAATTGATTCATTGTTATAATCAAGATTATTTTGAAAAGAAGAATTTGAAAATTATAAAGAATATGTAGAAAAAATTAATTAATAATGAAGGTAAAGATAAAGTTTAATAAGGAATCTAAATTAAAAATTCGATAAATGATATAAATCAATGTTTCAAAAAAATTAAATTATTATTTATTAAAAAAATTTTTCTTCTTTGCAAAATATTATAAAATAAAAAAATAATTGTAACTAAATCTTTAAAAATTTAATTAAAAAATTTGAAATTATAAAGAGAAGAAAATATTATTATTTAATGGGAAATGAAACCTCAATTGAATATGATAATAAAAGTAATTATTCTTCACCTTTAGAAACAAAACAATATCATCATAATTTTTCAAAGAAAAATTATACTCATTCTTATAGTCATTCAATAAAAAAAGAAGAATCTTCCATAAATTATTGTTCATTACCTGATATATTCAATAATCCAATATATAATAAATATTTAAAAGATATTTCCAATTCTCAATTATTCGAAATTGAAGACAATTTAAAAAATTTTTTTTATCCTTTTTCTTCCTTTGAAAAAATAAATTCAAATTCTTTTTCTTCTTCAAACACAAATGATATATCTCAAGAAGAAGAAAATATAGATTTTAAATTTTATAGAAATTCAAATGAATTAAGAAATAATTATTATGCAAAATTAGTATCTAAAAAAATATTAAATTCAAAAAACACAAATAATAATAATATATTTTTATTTGATTGGGATGATACATTATTTCCAACATCATATTTATCTGTCAATGGAATTTATAATGGAAGTTTAATTAAATTATCAAAAAGAGAAATTCAAAATATAAACTTAGCAGGAATTTATGTTAAAGAAATATTATCTAAAGCAATTGAAAGAGGAAAAGTTTTTATTGTTACTAATAGTAGTAAAGGATGGGTTGAAGCTTCTTGTAAAAAATATTATAATAATATTATACCTTTATTAGATAAAATAACAATTATTAGTTGTAGAGAAATTTTTGATGGGAAATTACCAGTTAAATCTAATTTATGGAAATTATTAACTTTTAATTATATTATTAAGGATTTTGATCGTTCTTTATTAACTAATATTATTTGTATTGGAGATAACAACAATGAAATTGAAGCTGGAAAATCACTTAGTCAATATTTTAATAATAATAATTGTTTTATTAAAACTATTTTATTTAGAAAAGAACCTAGTTTAGATGAAATTAATAAACAATTATTATTAGTATCTACTCAATTTATTAAAATTTTTTCAATGACTAAAAATATTAGTATTCAAGTAGAAAAAAAGAAACGAGAAAAGATATTAAATTATTAATTTTTTTCGTTTTTTGTAAATAATAGTAATTTAAATATTATTATCATTGAAATTAGAATTAAAATATTTTTGAATTCTGGTCTTAATATTATGTATGAATTTTATTCTTTTATAAATTGTTATAAAGTGAAAAGTTAAGAACTAAAATTATTATTATTGTATTTAAAAACATTATAGGCTTAATAAATATTTATAGTCATAATTTACAATAATAATTTTATTAAATATTTATAAAAACTCACTTTTTAATTTTATATTTTAAATTTTCAAATAGAAACTAGTGAAAATCAGTTCAACGATAAGGAAGAAAATTACATATAAAAAAAAATTATAAAAAATCATATAACTTTATAATATTAAAAGGAATAAATTTATAATTAAATTAAATAACAAAAACATGAAAAAAAAAATTAAAAAAAAATTAAAATTTTTAAGTAACAATATAAGGATTAGCAAATTGTTATTTCATAATAAGTGAAATGCAATTAATGATTTTAGATAAAAATTAAAAGATGGTTTTTCAAATTTGAAGGAAACTGAATTTGAAGAATTAAACAAAGGAAAAAATTTTACAATAAATTATATTCAGAAAAGATAAGAAAATATAAATAAAGGAGAAAGAAATTTGTAAATTAAAATAATAATAATCTTAGAAAAGGATTAATTGGAAGTTGTTCTAAAATTTGTGAAAAAGGATTATAATTTATTTTAATGATAAACAATAATAATAAAGAAAATAATGAGAAAGAAAAAAGTAATGAAGAAAAAGGAAAATAATTTTAATGGGATATTATTTTTTTTTCTTTTTTAAAATTTGACTTAATTTACAATATTTTTTTATAAATCTTAGGAAAGAGATTTGAAGGATTTATAGTAATTAAGATAAAAAAAATAAGTTAAATTATTTAAAAATAGTATTTTCAAATAAAATTTTTTAATATTTTTCCCAAAATACTTTAAAATCATTTCAAATAAAAATGTTATGATTATTTCTATTTTAAAATGGTTACTTGTGTCAAAAAATACAAAAAAAATACATAAATTATTAATTTTTCTTGTTAATATTATATTATTTATTATTTCATTTTAAAACACAAAACCTAAAGAATTTCTTCTTTCTAAAAATTCAACAAAAAAAATTTTAACAACATTGACCTTGAATTTTTTTTCTCCTAATATTATTATTATTGACTCGATAATCATCTAACATAAAAACATTATCTTGAATATTTTCTGTTTCATTTTGATTGTTTTCAATTATACCTTGATAAATATTTTGTAAATATAAATTACCAAGAGAATAAAATAATTCATTAATTCCAGTATCATAGCAAGCAGAAGTCAATCTAAAAACTGCTTTAATTTCATCAGCAAAATTTCTTGCATCTTCTTCTTTAACTTCTTCTTCTTCATATTTATCACATTTATTTCCAGCAATTCCAATAACTAAAATAAGAAAAATAAATAAAAAAAAATAATTTAAATTTACTCGATTTTTCATTATTGTTTTTAAGTTCATTATACCAATAATTTGTCATTTCTTCAAAAGATCGTTTACTAGTAGTATCATATACTAAAACCACAATAGCAGCATCTTTGTAAAAAAATTTCGTTAATGAACGATAACGTTCTTGTCCTGATGTGTCCCATATATCTAAAAGAAGGGATTTTCTTAGATTTGGATAGTTGATTAATTTCCTTGCAAAAGTTGCTCCGTTTGTTGAAACCACACTTTGTTCAAAGATACCTGATATGTAACGTGTTACCATACATGTTTTTCCTACTCCTGATTCACCTAAAAGAACCACTTTACATTTTGGAACATATCGTTCATCCATTTTATTTTATTTTTTTTTAAAAATCATAAGTATATTTCAATGTTAAGTTAGTTTATTTATTTAATATTAACTAATACTTAATTGATTAAACAATGATTGATTCTAAATAAAAGTCCAATTTTACATTTTATTCCAAAATACCAAAGTAAAGTACTCAAAAAGCATAAAATAAATGGATAAAGTTGAACAAAAAATATACAAATTAAACTTCCAATAAACCAATCCATTTGTGTTGCATGATAACAATTACAAAAAGCACTTAAATAATACCAAAAGAAAGCCATTAATAAGAAAGTACAAATAATAAAAATAATAATATTAATTTTCATTTTTCTACAAACATTATTTAATTCTTTTCCTAAAATATTAATATCTTTTTCTCTTTTAATTAAAGAATTAACTCTTAATTCAGCATCAAATAAACAAGAAATACAATAATTAATAATAATAGAAGAAATAACAGAATAAAAAATTCTATTAATTGCATTATTTAAAATATATGCAAAACCTAAATTTCCTGTTGCAGTATATTTTCCACTAATATAACTTTCAGTTATAAATAAACAATTTAAAGCAAAAATTACACTTATACTGAATATAAAAACTATAACTTTTATTGAGAAAGGTCTCATTGGATTATAATTAAAAAATGTATTTATTGTACTTTGTTTTTCTTTTAATTGTTTCCAATAATATTCACAAAATTTCCTTTTATCATATTTTAATGCATTTTCAAAAGACATATTATTCAATTCATCATCTTCAAATGTTCTTATTGATTTTTTCTTTTCTTTATTTAAATCTATTGAAGATTCTAATTTTGGTTTTTTTATTTTAGATTTTCTTTTAATATATAATGAATCAGTTGAATTTTTTTCTTCTGATTTTAATTCTAATTTATTAATTGAATCTTTCATATTAAAGTCAATAGAAGGTTCTTCATCATCGAAATATTTATGACTAAAAGCTAATATTACTAAATCTTTAGATTTTCTTTTTTCATTTCCATTAAGGATATTTTGATTATCATTGTTTTTATTATTATTATTTTCTAAACTATAAATTCCATTTTCTGATTTATCATCTTTTTCTTCTTCAAAATCAATATTTCTTTTAGAAATATATTCTGTTCTATTAAAATTATTGTTATTTATATTATTATTATTCCCTTCATTTTCTATAATATTATTATTATCAGTTAATAAATCTTTTTTAGGAGGACTAAATTTCATAAATTGATATAAATAACATTTTACGCTAAATAACCCTTTAATACTATAAATAATAACAAAAACACAATTAATAAAAAGTAAACTTAATATAATAAAATTACCTAAATTTTTAATCCAAAATTTAAATTGAAAAACTTCTTTATAACATTTTAAAACTTCAAAATTAGCATCAACAAATAATTGATATAATTCACCAGTTAATTTATTATCAAAAATACTATCTTTACTTTCATCAACACTACAAGAGCAATTAATATTTTTATTTTTAATATCAACATTATTTAAAGAACAACCTTCCCCACAAGAAATATTTTGATAAAAATATTTTACTCTATCAGCTAAAATTACATCTTTTCCATTATATGTAAATTCAAAACATATATTGTTAAAAAAGTCATCATTTATATCAAATACATTTACTCCTATTTTTTCCATATCTGATGCTTCATTAATATCTACTTCATCAGTTATTTTTTTTATAATATTTATTCTTGAACAAGGAGTTAAATCTATATTTTTTTGTGTTTCTGAATTATAAACATAATATTCTATTTCATATGAATTTTCTTGATAAACCAAATTAATTGTTAATATTGTAAATATTATAGAATCGTCGAATCCATAATATGTTTTCAATTTATTTGGACAATCAGCTAAATCTAGCATAATTAAATTTTTTTCATTTTCACCATTTGAACATTCTTCATTTTGATAAATAGAAATCACATATTCATCTAAATTACTTTCAATAAAAGAAATATGATTATTTGTATAAGAATATTCATTTAAATATTCCTTAATTAAAGAATCGTAATAAGTAGAAGAAAGTTCTTCTTTTAAAACATTTGAATAGGAATAAGAACTAAAGCATTGATCATCATTAATACAAATATTTCCATGAGTTAATTTAGTATTTTCAGGACATTCATCATAGCACATTTTATTATAAATAACATTAGGACATTGATGATAACATTGTCCTTTAGAAGGGTCTAAATAAGGATAAGAAACAGGACATTTATCACAACATTTATATTGATTATAAAAAATATAATAGTATGTTGGACAATTACTTATACAATGTATTAATAATCCCTTTTGTGAATGTTCTTTAAATCCTTCTTTGCATTGAAGACAATTTGTCTCAGATATTGTTCCTTTCGTTGAACAAGTTTTACAAGTATCATAACATTTTAATATAATATTATTTTCATTATCTAAATAATTTCCTTCTTCTATATCTTCTTCTTTTATACAAGTTAAATAACCGGTATTATTAAATAAAGGATAATATTTATTATCTGTATTACATTTTAAACATTTTTGCCCAGGTTTTGAAAGTGATTGTGAATTACATTTTAAACATTTATCAGGACATTTTTTAAATTCTCCTGAATCAAAATAATAATTATCAATTATAGTAGAATTACTAACACAATTTAAAAATGAACCTGAAATTGTAGGATCTTTATAATAATTACTATCACTATTACATTCATCACAATTAGTATTTGTATCACTTTTACCTTTTGAACATATTTTACAAGCATTACTACATTCTTTGTATTCATTATCTGCATCTAAATAATAACCTGAAGGTTTTTCTTCTACTCTATAACATAGAACAAAATCATATTTTTGAAGAGGATAATAACCTACATCACTATTACATGTAATACATATTGGACTATCATTTGACTCCATATTACATGTTTTACAATAATTTGGACATTTTTTAAATATATTTTCACTTATACTCAGATAATAACCATCAGGTATTTCTTTATAACATTCATTTTTTTTATCTTCAAGAGCATAATAATTAGAATTACAACAAGTATTATTAATACAAATATCAGCAGTCATACAATTTGTATTTAATGGTCCATAACATTTTGCACAAGCTACATTACATTCTTCAAAATGACCATTTTCACCTTCTTCAGTTAAATAATATCCATTTATTTCTGTTGAATTTTTTTTACAAACAACAACAGAAGTTTTTCCAGGAACAAATAAATAATAACCTTTTGATTTATCACATTCAAGACAAGATGATTCATTTCCTGATGAATCAATTTCACATGAATTACATCCTTCTTGACATGATATAATTATATGTAAAAAACATTTTTTGATTCCTAGCTTCGATGAATTATATACTTGATATGTATAATGAAATTCACCATGTAATTTCCCTGATATTAATTTCCAATTTGTAGAAGAATATTTCTTTTGAGTTATTCCTATATCTGCAGGTATTAAATCATTATCATGATATATTTTTACTGAATTATGAGAATTATTTTTATAATCATATGGGAATACACTTATTAATAAATTATCAGATGATGATAGTGATAATATATCTGTATATATTTTTTCGAAATTAAATGTATATTCTGAATTAATTGCTATTTTTGAATTTGAATCTGAATTTGGATCTGGAAGTATAATATCTTCACATAATGGATATTCAGGTATTGTAAATTTTATTCCTCCAGAATCTCTATATAAAATACCTAATCCAATTGATTCGAGGGAAATTAAATTTATTTGTTCAATCATATTTGGAATTTCTTTATTCATTAAAATATCATTAACTTCCATTAGATCCCCATTAATTTGAATAATAGATAATAAATGATTATCACCCTTCTTGCATAATGTTGCAAATCTAAATTCATTTATTACTCCTATTGATATTGTCGAAGAAGTACAAGGAAAAGTTGAAGCAAAATTCCCAGTATTTGATTTTGTTGATAATTTATGAATATCAGTATCATCTGCATAGGCTGTTACTGCATATAAATAATATCCTGATTGATCTTTTAAAATACCTAATAAAAAAGAATCATCTTTTATTCTCATTGATTTTATTTGTACAGTATTACAATCTCCTTTTGGTTCTATCATATTTTTTTCATTAATATTGGATCCTCCTTGTTTTAGATTCTCAGTTTTTTTTATACTTAAAGATAAATTATATAATATATACTTTGTTTCTTTTTGATCATCCTTGTTAATATAAAAGCAGACAATATAATTCGTTAATGCTGTACAACTTATAATTTTATTATATATTGATAAATCAGAATCTCCATTATATGCAGTTAAAAGTAAATTTGTATCCTTTTTTATTAAATTTAATTTACATCCATTTAAAAATGCAATTAGAAAATAATGCTCTTTAATACATGAAACCATAAATTCAGTTGTTTCTGTGTCAACATAATCTTCATTTGAAGAAATGACACCTTCATTATTATACGAATAAATTGTTTTTTTATTAATAATAATAATATTTGAATCGGTTAATTGACAAATATTTATATTTTCATAATTCTCTGTAAATTCAATTATGTCAAAATTTAACATATTGTTGTCGTAAAATACTAATTTATTTGAAAAAAACATAATTATATTTTCCCCTTTATTTTCTACAAATGAATAATATGAAACACCATTTGCTATTGTATTTACATGATTTCCTTTAGAAAAAGAAAAAAATCCAAATATTAAATTTAAAATGATTATAATCATTTCTGATTTCATTTAATTTTTTAAAAATACAATAATTAAAAATAGAATAAAAAATGGTTCTGATATTATTAAAAATAAAAAAACTAAAAAAAATTTAAGAAGAATTGAGTATCTCTCATTGAAAAATAATAAAAGAAAACAAATGGCGAAACTAATATATTTTCATAAGAAATATATAGTAATTAAAAATTGAATCAATTATGATTTACATTGATTTGAATAATTAAAAGATTAATAAATATTTTTCAAATTTTATATACCATAACATCCTTTTTTGAATTAAGAAATATTTTATGTTTATTTATATGATTATTATTTGAAAAATCCATTTAAAGAAGAATTATTTTTTTTTAAATCTGAAATATTATATCATCTATTTCTATATAATTATATATTTTTATTTTTTCTATATAATATTTATGTTGCTTAATTTGATTTATTATTTCTTCTTTTAATTTAATGATTTTATCCATGATAAATATTAATAACTTCTTTGATATTTTATCATTTACCAAATATAAATCAAAAATTTGTAATTTTTCAATTCCTACAGAAAAAGAAATAAAATTAGAATAAACAGAATATGAATTAACTCTGTTTAACTTGAATCTAATTTACAATTAATGAATAAACTATTTTTATTTATTTAGTTCCTATTTCTACACTAGCATCTTTTATTTTTATGTATTAAAATATGATTATAATTAAATAAATATAAATAAAATTAAATGTTGAAAAATTTTTTTAAAAAATTAAATAATCATCATATCATTAAAAATCTAAAAAATAAATAGAATTTTAAACAAAAAACCAAAAAATCAATAATAAAGTTATATATAAAAAAACTTGTAAAAAGTCATTTTTTAATCTGGAAAAATCAAAAACAAAAAGATCAAAAAAGAATCAATTAATTAAACTTTCTTATCGCTTGAATAAAACTGAAACAGACTTCCTCTTCTATTTTCTTGAGCCATTCTAACTTCACTAGTTTTACAAAATTTAACAATCCACTTACTTTCTAAAACTTGAGTAATACTCATTCTATCTTCAGGTTTTTTTTGTAATAATCCATTGATAAAATCTTTACTTTCTAAACTTAATTGATTCCAAATATGATCAGGAAAAGGAACAGGATCTTGAATAGTTTGTCTGGCAATTTCTCTTTCAGAATGTTCATCATCAAAAGGGAGGAAACCACATAATAATAAATATGCAATAATTCCAATTGACCATAAATCTACTGATTTATCATATGGTTTTCCCTTTAAAACTTCTGGTGCAACAAAGCTTAATGTTCCAAAAGGTTCTAAACACTTTTCATTTGGTCCAATTATTTTACTTAATCCAAAATCTAATAATCTTATATCTGCATTTTCACTTTCATCTGTCATTAATATATTTTCTGGTTTTAAATCTCTATGTATTATACCATATGAATGAAGGTAATATACTGCCATTGATAATTTATGTATTATTTCTGCTGCTTTCGATTCATTTAATTTATAATTCCTTTTTTCTATATATGAAAATAGATCACCTCCACTACAATATTCCATTACTATATATATATAATCTGAATTATCAAATATATCATATAATTTTACTATATTGGGATGTTGACATATTTTTAATATGTCTATTTCTGTTTTTGCCAATTCTAAATCTTGCTTTTTCATATTTTTCTTTGCCATTATTTTTATTGCAACTGGACGATTTGTTTCCTTGTGAATACCATATTTTACTAAACCAAATTTACCCTTTCCTATCTTTTCTTTTATATTATATTGATCTAACAAACTTTTGTAGTTTATAGCTAAATTTAATTTATTCATCCATTCATTAAATTCATTTTCATCTTCCACATAATATGTTCTTTCTTTCTGAGGATATAATATTGAAAAAGAAAAAAATATTTTTCCTTCTATATTTACTTTACCTCCTTTTTTAATGTAAATTCCACTTAAATTATGCATTCCTTTATGATTTTTATCATCTTTTCCTTTATAATAGAAGAAATCTTTTCCAATTAATTTAAAATAGACTTTTTTTAATTTTTTAGAATGAGAAATTTTATAAATAAATCCTTCATGAGTAATTAAAGGAGAAGTAATTTCATCATCTTCACTTTCATCAGAATCATTTATAATATCAACATTCTCTTCATTATATTCTTCATGTTTACTAAAAGTAAAAGCAGAAATTTTAGGAGTTTTATCTTCCAACATATCTAATTTTTGTCTTAATCTTCTATGAGGTTTTTTATTTTCTTTTTCTGATATTTTATTATTATCATTATTTGAATTAAAAATTAATTTTGATTCATTTTCATTTCTGTTAAAATCAGAATTAAACATTGAATTTTTTCCTGAATATAAACTTAATATTGTTTTATTTACTATATTTAAAGTTCTTTTCATTAAATTAGGAGAAATAAATTTACTGGTTAAAGAAGGAGATGCAATATTATGAGGATAAATTTGAGGAGTTTTACTAATTTCATTTTCTTCATAATTTTTTTTTTCCTTAACAAATAATTCAATAGATTTATTAGTAAAAGGTTTTTTTTCCATTAAAAACATTAAAATAAAGATAAATATATCACTATTAACATTTTCAATGACATTAATATATTCATTAAAATTCATTACATTTTTATCTTTAAAAGCAATATTTAAAATATGAAATAATTCATCTTGTGATTCAACTCGATCTAAATATTCATCTTGTTCAAATTTTAATTTATGAGAAGAAAATTTTTTATTTAAAGGAACGTAAGACAAAACAACTCTAACATCTTCTCTTGAAATTAAACCATCATGATCAAAATCATAGAATTTGAAAATAAATTTGTAAAGAGAAGAAAAATCTTGTGTGAATAAAATTTTCATTCCTCCAATAAATTCAGCAGGATCTAAAAAATTATTTTGATTTCTATCAAAAACTGAAAATAATCTTTCACATATTATTCCTGGTAATTCATAATAATGACTAAATGTTAATTTTTCTATTCCTTTTGATGGCTCTGATGAACGACGTGCTAAATCTCCCCATATTCCTATTAAATAATTTTGAAATGTGTTTATGTCTTTTACTTGATAATCTTTTAATATTTCATTTAAATCTATTTTTTCTATTTTTATTGGTTTTTCCATTTTTTATTTTATGTTAAATTTAAGAGATTATTTTTTTTTTTTTTTAATTTTTGTTATATTTTGTTTGCTTTAAATTTGTGATTTTATTTTTTTATTTATTTTTATTCTTTTTTTTTTTTGGTTTGTATATTTGTTAATTAAAAAAAATTTAATTTTTTTTTTGTTTTTATACATTAAATTTATTTAATTTCATTTTATTTATAAAAGAAAAAAAATCCAATGAAAAGCAAAAATAAACATTAAAAATTATTATAATTAATTTTGAATTGTATAAATAAAAAGTAATTATCATGAAAAGATATGCAACACCAAAAGGGAAAAGAATAAATAAATCGAAATTTTTAAACATAACATTATTTAATAAAAGAGAAAAAGAAAGATTAAATTCAGAACATTTAAACACACTAACAACAATGAACACTACAAATTACACAAAAACATTTAAAGAATTTCCTTTTATTACAACTCAAAGTACATTTAATACTTCAATTAAAAAGAATAAATCAAAAAAAAAAAATTTCAAGAAATTTAAATTCATTAAGAAATAAAATGAATTTATCAAATACTTTTCATTTAAATACTTATTCTGAAAGGAATAATTTTACAAATTATAATTTGAATTATTTAAATAAAGATGAAGATAATAATAATGAAGATATAATTAATAGTCATTTAATTAAAGAAGATTTAATAGATAACAAAAAAAAACAAATAAGATTAAAAAAAGAATGTATTCTTAATTATATTAATAAAACAAGAGATATACTTTTAATGAATTATACTATTGGAATAAAAAAAGAAAGAGCAATTCGTATAAAAGAAAAATATAGAAATAAAATAGAAGGAATTGAAAATTTATCTAATTCAATTGAAAAAGCAAATACTTTATTTAATAATCAATTTCTTATTAAATTTAATGATTATATAAAAGAATTAGAAATTCAAAAAGAAATAGAAAAAACATTAAATACTAATTTAGAAGAAGAAATATTAAAACTTAAGAATGAAATATCAATTATAGAAACAAAAATATTAAAAGTCGAACATGAAAAAAATATGATAATAAGATGGATTTTTTTTCAAATATCATTAAAAGAAAAAAAATTAATATTACCAATTTATTATAAATATATAATAGAAGAAACAGAAGAAAATATAAAAAAAATATTTGATAATCCATATAATTTTAAAGAAGATGAAAATATAAAAATTTACGAAAGAACAAAACAAATAAGGAAAAATTCAATAAGAAGAACAATAAGAAAAAATACAGCAGGTTCTTTTTATGAAAATAAATCTAATACTCAAAAAAATGAAATTAATATTAATATTTATAAAAATATTTCTTTTAAAGAAGCACAAAGAATAAGAAATTATAAATATCAATTATGTTTTTCTAATCCTGATGAATTATTTGATGCTATTAAAAAATATGAAAATAAAAATATTAAATTAATTGAGTGTTATAATGATTTAAATAATTATATTTTTCAACTTAAAAAAGAAAAAGAAGAAATTGAAAAAGAAAAAGAAAAAGAAATTTTATCTGAATTAGAAATTTTGAAAGAAAAAGAATTTGATTTAAATATTCAAAAAAGTAAATATGATATATTATTGAAAGAATTTATTATGTTAAAAAATAATAAAAAAAAGCAAAATGAAAATAATAAAAAGAAAATAACAAAAAAAAATATTTTTGACAAATACAAAAAATCATCATTTAATTTAAATTTATATGAGAATATTTTAAAAATATATAATACATGTTCAAAAGTAATTAATGAAGCAATTAATCCTGAATTTATAGTAATAAGAAAAATAAAAACTAAAGAAGAAGAAATTTTATACAAATTATCACAAATTGAATTAGTTATTGACTATTTAACTAATATTATGGATATTTATTTTAAAGATAAAATTAGATTTTATGAAATTAAAAGAATCATTAATAACATTGATAGACATAGAAAAACAGAAAACACTAAGAAACAAAGAGAAGAAGAAAAAAATAAATTAATTAAATTAAGAGAAAAAATTGAAAAAAGAGATAATAAAATATATTTTCTTCCTTATAAAAAAACTGATAATTATTCTGAATTTTTAATTAAAAAAGAAGTTAAAAATCTTAACGATTATTCTTTTTATAATAATCCAAAAATAGAAGATTTTATGTATGATAATAAGGATGAAAAAAATGAGAATAATAATATGAATAATAAATAATTGTAATATTACACTATTAATATATTATTAACTATTATAATTGATATTTAATTTTTTTTATTTTATTTCTTAATAAATAACATTGACTAAATTATTAATTTTCACTTAAAAAAATGAAGAAATTATTTTTAGACAGTTTAAACACTCCTGATTCTTGTCAAAAAACTTCAATATTTTTTGAAAATAAAAAATCAGCAATTAGATTAAGAAATCTTAAATCATCTCTTTATTCATTAGAAAATATAAATACAAATTCAGATAATAAATTTACAGCATCAACATTTAATTACCCAATTTCAGAATCTATTTATTTTAAAACAACTACAAATTTATCTTCTTTTTCACCAATTTTATCACAAAGAACAACTAAAAATTTTTTTAATAAATTAAATTTAAAAACTCCAGATAAAAAAACATCAAAAAAGAAAAAAATTGCTAAAACAGAGAAAAAAACAATAGAAACATTAACATTACAATTTAATAAAAGATTAAGATTATTTATGAATTTAGATGAGCAAAAACAAGGAAATAAGAAATTTATAGAAATAGTAAAAAAAAATATAGAAGATATGTATTTTGATTATGATAAAAAAAATGTTGAAAAAAAAAAAAATTTATTTTCTGGAAATAATGCAGGAATATTAAAAAATAAAGTATTATTTGTTAAGGGAGTAATGGATTATATGTTTCCAATATTAACAATACAAAAAATGCATTATTTAGATGAAGAAAAACATAAAAAATTTAAAGAAGAAATGGAAAGAGCTAAATCATTAAATCAGAATAATATATATAAAAAAAGAATTTATTCTGCGAAACATATTGTTAGAAATTGTAAATATAAATATAATGGAGTTTTTTCTTCTGATTTTTCAAGAAAAACCCAATTAATTAATAAAGAAAAAAAAATTTTAATTGGAGGGAAAAAAAAAATAATGAATTTACATAAATATGATTTTTATTAAAATTATGTATTTAATTATTTTTATATATTTATATTTAAACTTAGATTTGTTGTTTTTTTTTGTTTGATAAAACACTACTTGATATTGATTCATTATTACTTTCTGTATTACTTCTATCAGAAACAGAATTATTTTTTTTATTTTTTTTTTGATAATTTTCTTCACTATTTATATTAGATTCAGTATTAGAACTTTGACTACTAAAAATATTTCTAATATCTTCTTGTTCAGATTCATTACCATTTCTATTTTTATATATTTTACATTCAATACTTCTATCATCAGAATTATAAGAAAAAGTTAAAGTACTTCCATTCGTATTTTGTAAAGGTAAATTATTATTTACATTTTCTAAATATTTAGTTAAATCTTCTGTTATAATTTCTTCAACTGTCATATATTGTCTATTTTCTCTTACAAAATAACTTGAATATGTTTGATATAAATTTATTAGTAATCCTGCACTACAAAATATTGCTGAAAATATAAACATTGGTAAACCTCCTTTTCCTATTTGGGTTAAATAAAAAAATAACACATAAAAAAATATACAAATTAAACTTATTATTGTTAATTTATTTGAACTTTTTTTTATGTAAAATGTATCATTTGCTCTTTTTTTTAATATTGAATCTCCATATAAACGACTTGCTTTGTTTATTATTTTATCAAAATCATTTTTTAAAATATATTCATTTAATATTTCTGGCTCATATCTATTTCGAGCGAAAGTATATGACCCTTCTAATGAAGGAATTCTTATTATATGAATATAATTATCATTTGATTTATTTGATAATGATTTATTGTTTAAATCCATTTTATTAAATTTATTTTAAATTTCATTCAAAATTGAATTTTAATATTATATTAAAATTTAGAAAAAGAATATAATATTAATACAAAAAAAAAAAATTAAAATTTATCTTTACTTCTCCCTTTAAAATTATTACTCATTCTTAATAACTTACTAGTTGCATAATGTGCATTCATTTTAAAAACTTCAGTTAAAACATTATTAGGTTTTAAAGAGCAAATAGTAAAATTTTCATTTTTAATGATAACATTGCCTTCCCAAATATGTTCATCTTTTTTTTTTAAATATATAAAATCATATCCATCTAATATACAACAACCAATAGAATTATCATCTAATTTAATTTTAAATTTAGTTTCAACTCCAATTTTAACACTTGAACTTCCATTTTTTGGTTCAATTAAATGAGCAGAATAATTATCTAAACAAATTTTGCTTTTAATTTTTTTAAAAGCTTCTTCTTTTTCTAATATAAGACCCATTGAAGGTATTCTTACACTTTTTGGTCTATTTAATTTCAATTCTTCTAAAAATTTTTTTTTTTTTTTTTTTAATCTTCTTTCTTTTTTTAATTGTTCTAAATATTTTTCTTGAGAATCATCTACTATTACTTTATAATTTATTAAAGGTTTATATTCTATATTATTTGAACCATAAGGATGAAATGATATACATATATAATATTCTCCTTTTTTTGGAAAAGTAGGTTCTAAAGAATAAATATTTTTCTTATTGTTATAATTAAATTTAACTTCTGATATTTTTGTCTTTAAATTTCCTTGAAATAAAGAACATTGAATTAGCATATTTTTTAATTTTAATTTTATAACTAAATTCATATTACAATGAATAATAGGAAAAGTATGAGTTAATAATTCAATTTCATATTCATAAACATTTTTATAAAATTGATGTAAATTAATAAATCTCTTATTAATAAATTGTTTAGTAGTGATAATTTTAGGTAAAAATTGCCAATCATCATCATTCGGTCTATGTGTTTCAATTAAAAATTCAGGTTGAGTGATAAAAAAATAAGGATTAAAATTCTTTTCTTTTAATTCTTCATTTTTATCAATTCCACCACTTCCAAATAAAGGATCACAAAAATACCATTCACCTTGAATAAATATTGCAACCCAATAATGATTTATTTGTAATACATTTGTGTCTTTTTTAAATGGTTTATCTAATAATTTACAATATCCTTTTATATGTTTAAATTTTAAATTATTTACTTTACACATATATTCAAATATTTTACAAAATTGATTATTATTACATAAACCACTTTTAAATATTATTTCATAATCTTTTTGATCTTTATTTATTTCTTTATAATCATAATTCATTTGAGTACAAACATAATAAAAAATAGAAGCATAATGAGTTAAATCAACATAATTATTATTATATTGAAATAAATATTTAGAAATAGTTTCTATATTATTTAATTGTCTTGAAGGAGCATGATGAATAAAATTTAAAAAATTAAATGAAGTAAATATTGTTCTTAATAAATTTAATCTATCTAATAAATTTTTTGGAATTGGAGGTAATAATTTTCCTTTATAAGAATATTTTTCTCTTTTTATAGGAGAAAATAATCTTGGTGGTTTTATAAATATTGATCTATAATTTCTTATTTTTGCTGTTTGAGTACGAAAATTTTGATGAGTAGTATTATTATATTCATTTTCTGTTGTTTGAGTTGAGTTTTTTAATATATTATTTTTTGAATATGAAGTTTGTGGACGAAAATTTAATGTAGTACTATTATTATTTGATGCTATATCTTTTTTGATATTTTGTGTTTTATCGTTTTTTTTTAATATATATTTTGAAATATTTTTTAAAAATGATTTTTTTGGATTTTCTATATTCGGAAGTTTTATTAATCTATCTTTTTTTTTTGAATTTTTCATTGATTTTATATTATTTTTTATATTATTTACATAAATAAAATTTTTTGAGTTTTTTTTTAAAGAAAAAAATCAAAAGAAAAAAATGTCAGAAATAGATGGAAATAAATCAAAAGATTCAGAAAATTTGAAAATGGATGTTAAAGATAAAATGCTTCGTTCAAGTTTTAATCTATTCTCATATGATAATGAAAATGATGATAAGGATAAAAAAATTAATTCATATTGTTTTGAAAATGAAACTCCCGGTTTTTATGAACCATCAAGAGAAGAATCAAAAAAAAATGATTTTGACAATCAAATTACAGCTAATAGAATTCATAATCCTATTGAATTTAAATATGTAGAAAGAAAAATAATAAATAATTCATCAATAATAGATCCATTGGCGGATGATAAAACAAAAAATAAAAAAGATCTCAAATCAACTCAAGATAAATCAAATAATATGTATTCAATTCAGGAAGAAAAGAATAATGAAAATTTATATACAAAAACTGATGGAAATGAAGGAGAAACAACAGATCCAAATAAATTTCCAGGTTCCAACCAGGAAAAAGATGAAATAAATGATGATAGGGATAATAATTGTATTCGAACTGATAATGAGGATGATAATAATATTATTATAAAAAAAATTAAACAAAAGAAAGAAATAAATATTAAAAAGTTATTATCATATGATAAAACACATAATTATTTATTAAATAAGGAATATAAATTTAAAAACTTAATAGAAAGAAAAAAGAATTTTTTGAATGATATAATGTATTCAAATCTTCCTTTTTCAAAATTGGAAAATATTGAAAACTTTAAAAAACCAAAAGAATATGAAAAAGAGA